>OZ022415.1:2089741-2164014 GCA_963989365.1 Rhimphoctona megacephalus | reverse complement strand
TTTTTTTTATTTTATTTTCAAAAAGTAGAATCTCTTACGAACATTTTCCGCCCAGGTAAATGTAAATCGGACCATTATTCGCCGAAATACAAGACTTTGTAGCACGTCGTGTCTGAGCCATAGGTAAGCAGGTAGCGGCAGCTGTCCGCTCGACTAGCTGAGTCCGTTAGAGGGTACCTGAAGGTCTCTATTGTATTGCGTATACATACATATATTGTGACCATCAATATAGCCCTACACACTCATATATACATATAGAAAATAAGAAAGGCCTTTCGTAGTTCAAAATACGGTTTCAGTATCAGTAAGATTCAAAACGTTGGAGCGTGCGAACGTCCATATTCGGAACAATTTCGTGAGTTTTCGAGTCCAAGATGGATAGCAAAATATCGAGAGAAGTGCGGAAAAGTCAACGGGTTTATAAAACACGACCCTTGAAAAGGAAACAGTATTTCAATCCAAAATCTGCGGAGACTGATGATGGCGGAGCAAGTACAACAGCAAAAAAATTAAGAGGTCAGGACGAATATCATGTGCCAAAAACAGATGCAGTTAATTTCCGAATAATTAATTTTTTTACTGTTTTTTCGTCGCTCGCGAGTCTCGTAAAATGTGCTAAGTGCAACAGTAAAATATGTTTTGGAATAGTAAGCGAACGTGGACTTGGGTTCAAAATTTCTGTGGTGTGTGATAAGTGTACTCCTCAATACATACCGTCGTGCGATTTTATTCACCATTCTTATGAAATAAATCGAAGGTTCACATTAGCGATGCGTGTCATAGGCGTCGGTTACAAAGGTGCAAAAAAATTTTGCGCATTGATGGACTTCCCGCCATGGTTGGCTAAATCTACGTACTGCATATTACTGGAGCATATTTGTGAAGCGAGTAAAAATATGGCTCAATTTTTTATGAAGAAGGCTTCTAAAGAAGAGATAAACTTGAATTCTACTAACAGTGAAAGTAAGAATACTGATTTGATTGTGTCAGGTGATGGAACGCGGCACAAACGCGGATTTTCGTCTCTGTTTGGCGTCACATCGCTAATAGGACATTGCACGGGCAAAGTTCTTGACGTAATTGTAAAAAGTTCTTACTGCCAGGCTTGTGAAGTTTGGAAAAATCAAAAAGACACGGAAGAATATCAAGAATGGTATGAAGCACACAAAGAAACTTGTTCGACGAATCATACAGGCAGTGCGGGAAAGATGGAGGTCGATGCTGTAATCGAAATGTTTCGTCGTTCGTGCGAAAATCTTGGAGTGAGATTTTTGTATTACGTCGGGGATGGAGATTCAAAGACTTACTCTGGCATTGTTGCAGCTGCTCCTTATGGAGAAACTGTAGTGACGAAAAAAGAATGCGTTGGCCATATTCAAAAACGGATGGGCACCCGTCTACGATCGTGTAAAAAAGATAATAAAGGACTCGGCGGTAGAGGGAAACTGACTGCTAAATTAATTGACCAATTGTCCGTGTATTTTGGCAAAGCTATTCGTGACAACTCTGATTCGGTCAAAAAAATGAAGGATGCTATTTGGGCTACGCTCTACCATAAGATTTCAACCGACGAGAAACCGCAGCATCACAAGTGTCCACGAGGTGCTGACTCGTGGTGCAAATATCAACGAGCAAAGGCCGAGAAAACGTTGAAATCTTTCAAACACGATTTCACTGCGTTGCCGAAGGAAGTCTTCGATGCAATAAAGCCTATATACGAAAGTCTCACAAACACTGAATTGTTGCAAAGGTGCATTGGAGGTTTCACCCAGAATAGCAACGAAAGTTTTAATCAAATTGTTTGGAAGGTCATGCCGAAAACCTTACCTGCCAGCTATACTACCGTCAGCATAGCCGCTTACATTGCTACCTGCACTTTCAACGAGGGTACATACGGTTTGCTGGCAGTCTTCGATGCCATGGGGGGGATTAAGTTGGGACCGTACGCACACGAGTTTGCCAAGGCCGAGGATTCTATTCGAATAAAGCAGGCTAATCGGCGATCCCTGGAAAATACTCGAGAGGCGAGAGTACCTCGGCGGCAGCTAAAAGTGGCTTCTAATACCACCAACAAAGCGCAGGAAGGCGAAGTATATGGCCCAGGAATAGACGATTCTATGTAAGTTACAAAAAAAATTTTTTATCTGCATGCAAACCGTACTCAAAACTTTAAGTGCGTTTTTCTCGAAACCATGTTTTTGAAGTCGGTGATCACTGTAGCTCGAGAACGGCTTTACCGATCGGGTTGAAATTTATATCACTTCTTCTATACATGATAGTCCTCCATATGAACGAAGGATTTTTTTTTTGGATAATTATTTTTATTTTTAATAGCAAAAAATGGAACTGATATTTTGGTCAAAAAAACACTTTTGACTTTTAACGGCCGCCATTTTGTGAAAAATGGAAATTTTTCAAAACCCTTCGTTCAACCGGAGCATTATATCATTAACTAAAAATCCCCTCCGTTTTTTTTGTTTCAGATGAGCCGTTGCAGCGTGAGCTTGATCACCGCAAACCGTGTTTTTTTTGCAGCGTCCTCGGCAATTGACGGTCACCAGCTTATTTCGATATGTATTGCGTTGAAAAAATTGCAACATATACATTACATATGTATCTTTTAAACGGAAGAACTTTTGTTGTGAATTATTTTATCGTTTGACCAAAAAAAAATCGGAAAAAAGGCCTTTTTTTTGACGTTCCAACTAGCTCTGTCCCCTTAAACGATATGTTGACAAGTTTTTACAACTATTACCATCGAAAATCAATGAATGACCCTGAAGTTTGCATCGATGCAGTGCCACAAAATGAAATAAAAAAAAAATTGATTCGCCACTTTTTTATTTCACGAACAGCTTTAAAAGGTCAAAAAAGTATGGAAAATGAAGTTTGAGGGGAAAATTCGTTCCGGAACACCCATGTTTAAGGGGTTAAAATTTCTAAAAAAATGTTAACAACGAGGCTATGGGGTTTCGCCACTTTTTTATTTCACGAATCAACTTGGGGGGTTAAAAAAGGGGAAGGAAAAAATTAAGAAAAAAAAATCGTGCCGGAACACCCTTGTTTAAGGGGTTGAATTTTTGAAAAAATTCCAATACCGGGGCTATGGGGATTCGCCACTTTTTAATTTCACGAGTCGACTTGTGGATTCAAAAAAGGGGCAGAAAAAATTAAGAAAAAAAAATCGTGCCAGAACACCCTTGTTTAGAGGTTGAATTTTTTAAAAAATTCCAACACCGGGGCTATGGGGATTCGCCACTTTTTAATTTCTCAAGTCGTCTTGTGGGGTCAAAAAAGGGCCAGGAAAAAATTAAGAAAAAGAAATCGTGCCGGAACACCCTTGGTTAAGGGGTTCAATTTTTGAAAAAAATCCAACACCGGACACTTTTTAATTTCGCGAGTCGACTTGTAGGTTCAAAAAAGGGGCAGAAAAAAATTAAGAAAAAAATAATCGCGCCGGAACACCCTTGTTTAACGGGGTCATCCCATGTGACAGCTATTTTCTTTTCGCTTTTTTGGGAATTTTTTTTGATGAACCATTAAAATACAATATCTTTGAATTTTTACCACACATTTATTAACATTTTTACAGTCCCTCAGAATTTTATCAAACAAAAATAACGAGTTGAATCGACTTTACACCGTTCGGAAGACACTCATGTGTTGGTTGACGGCTGCCATCATTTCGGAGGTTTTGCTCATCTGAAATCAAAAAATCAAACGGCATTTTAATTTGTAGACCTGAGACTATAGCTGGAACTAGAGTAAAGTAATAATATCGAAAATTGAATTTTTGGCACGGTTTTAAAAGTCGAAAAAAACGACGAAACTTGGAACTTAACATTTAAAACCGTGCCAAAAATTCAATTTTCGATATTTTTACTCTATTCTAGTTCCAGCGATAGCCTCAGGTCTACAAATTAAAATGCCGTTTGATTGTTTGATTTTAGATGAGCAAAACCTCCGGAATCACGGCAGCCGTCAACCAACACATGAGTGTCTTCCAAACGGTGTAAAGTTGATTCAGCTCGTTATTTTTGTTTGATAAAATTTTGAGGGACTGTATAAATTTTAATAAATGTGTGGTAAAAATTCAAAGATAGTGTGTTTTAATGGTTCATAAAAAAAAAATTCCCAAAAAACGCGAAAAAAAATAGCTGTCACATGGGATGACCCCGTTAAGGGGTTGAATTGTTGAAAAAAATCCAACACCGGGGCTACCGGCATTCGCCACTTTTTGATTTCGCGAGTCGACTTGTAGGGTCAAAAAAGGGCCACGAAAAAATTAAGAAAAAAAATATCGTGCCGGAACACCCTTGTTTAAGGGGTTGAATTTTTGAAAAAATTCCAATACCGGGGCTATGGGGATTCGCCACTTTTTAATTTCACGAGTCGACTTGTGGATTCAAAAAAGGGGCAGAAAAAATTAAGAAAAAGAAAATCGTGCCGGAACAGCCTTGTTTAAGGGGTTGAATTAAAAAAAAAATTCATCACCGGGGCTATCGGCAGTCGCCACTTTTTTATTTCACGAGTCGATTTGTGGGTTCAAAAAAGGGCCAGAAAAAAATTAAGAAAAAAAATCGTGCCGGAACACTCTTGTTTAAGGGGTTGAATTTTTTAAAAAATTCCAACACCAGGGCTATGGGGATTCGCCACTTTTTAATTTCACGAGTCGTCTTGTGGGGTCAAAAAGGGCCAGAAAAAAATTAAGAAAAAGAAAATCGTGCCAGAGCACCCTTGTTTAAGGGGTTGAATTAAAAAAAAAAATCATCACTATCGGCAGTCGCCACTTTTTTATTTCACGAGTCGACTTGTGGGTTCAAAAAAGGGTCACAAAAAAATTAAGAAAAAAAAATCGTGCTGGAACACTCTTGTTTAAGAGGTTCATATAAAACAAAAATTCATCACCGGGGCTATCGGCATTCTACTCTTTTTTATTTCACAAGTCGACTTGGGGTTCAAAAAAGGGCCAGAAAAAAATTAAGAAAAAAAATCGTGCCGGAACACCCTCATTTAAGGGGTTGAATTTTTGAAAAAAATCCAATACCGGGGCTTCGCCACTTTTTAATTTCACGAGTCGTCTTATTGGGTCAAAAATGGACCAGAAAAAAATTATGAAAAAAAAATCGTGCCGAAACACCCTTGTTTAAGGGGTTGAATTAAAAAAAAAAAATCATCACCGGTGCTATCGGCATTCGCCACTTTTTATTTCACGAGTCTACTTATGGGGTCAAAAAAGGACCAGGAAAAAATTACGAAAAAAACGTGCCGGAACACCCTTGTTTAAGGGGTTGAATTTTTGAAAAAATTCCAACACCGGGGTTATGGGGATTCGCCACTTTTTAATTTCACGAGTCGACTTATGGGTTCAAAAAAGGACTATAAAAAAATTAAGAAAAAAAATCGTGCCGGAACACTCTTGCTTAAGGGGTCGATTAAAAAAAAAATCATCACCGGGGCTATCGGCATTCGCCACTTTTTTATTTCACGAGTCGACTTGTGAAATAAAAAAGTGGCGACTGCCGATAGCCCCGGTGATGAATTTTTTTTAACAACCCCTTAAACAAGAGTGTTCCGGTACGATTTTTTTTTTCTTAATTTTTTTCTGGCCCTTTTTTGACCTCACAAGACGACTCGTAAAATTAAAAAGTGGCGAATCCTCATAGCCCCGGTATTGGAATTTTTTCAAAAATTCAACCCCTTAAATAAGGGTGTTCCGGCACGATTTTTTTTCTTAATTTTTTTCTGGCCCTTTTTTGAACCCCAAGTCGACTTGTGAAATAAAAAAGTGGCGAATGCCGATAGCCCCAGTGATGAATTTTTGTTTTAATTGAACCCCTTAAACAAGAGTGTTCCAGCACGACTTTTTTTCTTAATTTTTTTGTGACCCTTTTTTGAACCCACAAGTCGACTCGTGAAATAAAAAAGTGGCGACTACCAATAGTGATGATTTTTTTTTTTAATTCAACCCCTTAAACAAGGGTGTTCCAGCACAATTTTCTTTTTCTTAATTTTTTTCTGGCCCTTTTTGACCCCACAAGACGACTCGTGAAATTAAAAAGTGGCGAATCCCCATAGCCCTGGTGTTGGATTTTTTTAAAAAATTCAACCCCTTAAACAAGAGTGTTCCGGCACGATTTTTTTTCTTAATTTTTTTCTGGCCCTTTTTTGAACCCCAAGTCGACTTGTGAAATAAAAAAGTGGCGAATGCCGATAGCCCCGGTGATGAATTTTTGTTTTATACGAACTCCTTAAACAAGAGTGTTCCGGCACGATTTTTTTTTTTTAATTTTTATGTAGCCCTTTTTTGAACCCACAAGTCGACTCGTGAAATAAAAAAGTGGCGAATGTCGATAGCCCCGGGGATGAATTTCTTTTTAAATTCAACCCCTTAAACAAGAGTGTTCCGGCACGATTTTTTTTCTTAATTTTTTTCTGGCCCTTTTTGAACCCACAAGTCGATTCGTGAAATAAAAAAGTGGTGACTGCCGATAGCCCCGGTGATGATTTTTTTTTTTTAATTCAACCCCTTAACGGGACAGACCTAGTTAGAATTTTCGAAAAATCGATTTTTTTTTTTATTTCATTTTCAAAAAGTAGAATCTCTTACGAACATTTTCCGCCCAGGTAAATGTAAATCGGACCATTATTCGCCGAAATACAAGACTTTGTAGCACGTCGTGTCTGAGCCATAGGTAAGCAGGTAGCGGACTTCAAGTGCGTTTTTCTCGAAACCATGTTTTTGAAGTCGGTGATCACTGTAGCTCGAGAACGGCTTTACCGATCGGGTTGAAATTTATATCACTTCTTCTATACATGGTAGTCCTCCATATGAACGAAGGATTTTTTTTTTGGATAATTATTTTTATTTTTAATAGCAAAAAATGGAACTGATATTTTGGTCAAAAAAGCACTTTTGACTTTTAACGGCCGCCATTTTGTGAAAAATGGAAATTTTTCAAAACCCTTCGTTCAACTGGAGCATTATATCATTAACTAAAAATCCCCTCCGTTTTTTTTGTTTCAGATGAGCCGTTGCAGCGTGAGCTTGATCACCGCAAACCGTGTTTTTTTTTGCAGCGTCCTCGGCAATTGACGGTCACCAGCTTATTTCGATATGTATTGCGTTGAAAAAATTGCAACATATACATTACATATGTATCTTTTAAACGGAAGAACTTTTGTTGTGAATTATTTTATCGTTTGACCAAAAAAAAATCGGAAAAAAGGCCTTTTTTTTGACGTTCCAACTAGGTCTGTCCCGTTAAACAAGCGTGTTCCGACACGATTTTCTTTTACTTAATTTTTTTCTGGCCCTTTTTTGACCCCACAAGACGACTCGTGAAATTAAAAAGTGGTGAATCCCCGTAGTCCTGGTGTTGGAATTTTTTTTAAATTCAACCCCTTAAACAAGGGTATTCCGGCACGATTTTCTTTTTCTTAATTTTTTCCTCCCCCTTTTTTAACCCCCCCAAGTTGATTCGTGAAATAAAAAAGTGGCGTATCCCCATAGCCCCGTTAACATTTTTTCGAAAGTTTAACCCCTTAAATAAGGGTGTTCCGGAACGAATTTTCCCCTCAAACTTCATTTTCCATACTTTTTTGACCTTCTAAAGCTGTTCGTGAAATAAAAAAGGGGCGAATCAATTTTTTTTTTAATTTCATTTCGTGGCACTGCATCGATGCAAACTTCAGGGTCATATCATTGATTGTAAAGTTTCAAAGGTGGCTCAATTTTTTCAGACTTTTGTCCATATTGCGAAGCTTCAAAAATCTGATTACGCAAAATCTTTGGCTGACAAATAAACGTAATTGATCATTGAAATTCACTGGAAAAAAAAAATTTTTGGAAATAATTGGAAATAGTTTACCACATATAAAATTTAAAAAATATATAACAAAATATTTCTATCGAAAAGCTGATAAATCTTGGGAAAGGATTTAAAAATTTTGCCTCATTATTTTCCAAATCGTTCATTTAACAAAATTATAAATTTGAAATAAATACCGCTAAGACAATTATATAACATAGTCTGAACAAGCTGTAATACTGTAATCAGGTCATTCGCATTCAAATACTTGTTATCACACAATGACGAAATATTATGTTCGCGTCTTCGAGGGACACACAGTCATGTTCGAACGTCCGTGCGGGCTATTCGATCTCACGAGTAAATATTGTCAGTCAAAATATTTGACAGAGAAAATAAAACTGTAACAGAATATCCAGATTATTTTGTCTCTCATTAAATAATACCTCACTAGTACAGATATACCATGTGTTTTTTGGAGTACGTACAAATGGAAGAGCGCGGATCGTGGTAGACGAAAAAAATAATTTTAGTGACAATCGAAATAATAATTTTAACTGATGGTGTTCATTTTTTATTTTAATTCGTTATCAATTATCCAATTAAAAAATAGCAATGTGACATATGTGGGAATAAAAACAATTATCTTAATTTTCCATTTATAGAAAAAAAAGAATCTTTTCTTTTTTTTCTATAAAGGAAGAAGAAGAAAATAGAAGAATCTTCTTTAAACGAATCTTTTATTTTTTTTCCTATTATATATTTTAAATCATTTACGTTTACAAATTTTTACGTATTCCCGCATTATTATTTGATGTCTTTATTAATTTTCATAACGAAGAATAATTTTTCTCTATAATTTGCGATTAGAATTGAAATTTACTATCTTTAATATTAAACAAAAAATTACAAGCAGGCTTAATTTTTTGATTAATATTAAAGATAGTAAATTTCAATTCAAATCGCAAATTATAGAGAAAAATTATTCTTCGTTATGAAAATTAATATAGACAATAAATAATAATGCAGGAATACATAAAAATTTGTAAACGTAAATGATTCAATATACAGGGGCGTGCAAAAGTTTCGGGTCACCCTATTTTTTCCGGTAACAGGAAAATTGATCCAATGAAAATTCGCCCCCGGAAAATTCACCCACGGAAAATTCGCCCGATGGAAAATTCGCCCGCGGAAAATTCACCCACGGAAAACTTGCTCTTGTTGATTTAATGTTTCATATTAATAATAATAATAAATAAGCCAGTGATACATGCTCCGGCACGTGTAGGGAAAAGATATATACCACAAATTATAATTCTAAAATATATTTTATTTTCTTGAATGCTTTTACTCTCGAGTGTATACTCACAGCCTTTTTTTCCTAATGTACTCTGTATTGCATTGGAAATGCGAGAGTCAAGGGGAATTGTGGAAAATACGACTGATGTAGGCGCCACCCTACTATTTCTACATGTCCAACTATTGAAACAACAACCCAAAGATGACCCGAACCCACCCTACTATTTCCACATGTCCAACTATTCAAACAACAACCCAAATATGACCCGAACCCACCCTACTATTTCCACATGCCCAACTATTCAAACAACAACCCAAAGATGACCCGAACCCACCCTACTATTTCCACATGCTCAACTATTCAAACAACAACCCAAATATGTCCCGAACCCACCCTACTATTTCCACATGTCCAACTATTCAAACAACAACTCAAAGATGACCCAAACCCACCCTACTATTTCCTACATGTCCAACTGTTCAAACAACAACCCAAAGATAACCTGAACCCACCCTACTATTTCCACATGTCCAACTATTCAAACAACAACCCAAAGATGACCCAAACCCACCCTACTATTTCCACATGCCCAACTATTCATACAACAACCCAAAGATGACCCGAACCCTCCCTACTATTTCCACATGTGCTACAAACCCATCCTACTATTTCTACACGTCCAACGATTCCACGCCCACATCCCGACATGCTACAAATTCAAGATAAGAAAATAAAATAAATTTTAGATTTATAATTTGTGATATATATCTTTTCCCTACATGTGCCGGAGCATGTATCAGTGGCTGCGAAACAAGCAAGCAAGAGCAAGTTTTTCGGGGACGAATTTTCCTGGGGGCGAATTTTCCGTGGGTGAATTTTCCGCGGGCGAATTTTCTGTCGGGCGAATTTTCCGGAGATGAATTTTCCGGAGGCGAATTTTCCGGGACGAATTTTCCTTGGATCAATTTTCCTAGATTCATTTTTTCCAGTTAATTGATCAAATATTTTATTTCTCCACTCGTTCATTGTTCAAAATATTCAAGAGAGTTAGAATGAAGGTAACAATATCTATACAATATCTATTTATATCGCCGCGGCTTCGTACGCACGGTTTGTTTACATTTTTTTATTAGTTTCAAAACATGTCCTACAATGGAAAATCAGTCTTCTGTCTGCCACAATGCCGAAACACACGAATATTCAGCTTCGCGAAATCGTGTTAAAACTTTCGTCAGAAGGAAAAAGTTCTCGTGATGTTGCGGAGAATTCATACATTGGCAAATTACCGTTAATCGTATTATTACTAAATATAAATTAACAAACTCAGTGTGACAAGAATCGGAGCGGTAGACCGCGAAAAACTTTGAATCGCGTCGACAAAAATATAAAAAGGAAGTGCATTGTAGATCCACGAAAAAGTGCTGCAGATGTTTCCCGAGAATTGCAAAGTGAAAATCTAGCTGATGTTAGTCGGAGTACGGTATCTCGACGTCTCAAAGCTGCGGGGTTGATTGGACGTGTTGGTGTAAAAAAACCATTGATTAGCAAAAAGAATAAGAAGGCTAGATTAGACTTTGCGAAAAAATATCAGCGCTGGACGGTATCAGATTGGCGGAAAGTACTTTTTTCCGATGAATCCAAATTTCAATTATTCGGAAGTGATGGTCGGAAGTACGTAAGACGTCCAGCAGGTACCAGATATAATGTAAGATACCAAATTCCTACCGTAAAACACGGTGGCGGAAACATTAAAGTTTGGGGAGCATTTTCTGATGATGGCGTTGGTCCGCTGGTGGAAATTCATGGCAATATGTACGCTGCAATGTACAGGGACATACTACAAGATCATATGCTTCCATTTGCAACGAAAAATTTACCGCGTGGCTGGGTTTTTCAACACGATAATGATTCGAAACACGCTTCGCGTCTTGTTAAAAATTTTCTTCAAAGCCGGAAAGTCCGCCTTTTTGACTGGCCATCGCAGACACCGGATTTAAATCCTATTGAACACCTGTGGCAAGACCTCAAGCATCGTGTTGGAACGAAAAATTACTCCAACAAAACGGAATTGTGGAACCATTTGCGAAGTGAATGGGAAAAATTGCCACAAGAACGAATCAAACAACTAATTGGGTCTATGCCTCGTCGGTGCGCTGCAGTCATCGCTGCTAAGGGCATGGCAACAAAGTATTGAGTCGAGTGGAGAAGACCAAGACATGCTTTCTTATTTTTCAAGTTTTTTGTTATTTTTTTCATACCTAAAAGTACGCGGCGCAATACTTTTGCACAACCAGTCATAAAAAATTGTTGAACAATTAATGATTTAAGATCAATATCAATGTATACAGCCTATTGTTTCTAAATATAAGTGATTACGTGTTATCATTACTCGTTTGTTTTTCTCCCACCACCATACTTCTGTTCAATGTGTATAAAAAATAGGGTGGTCCGAAACTTTTGCACGCCACTGTATACAATAGGAAAAAAAAATAAAAGATCCTTTTAAAGAATCTAAACTGCACTTAAAAAAAAACAACCCACCTTTCTGCGGTGCATAGTAACGCATGAGACCTTCGAACTGACGAAATCTCATTCTATCGGGACTCTGTTTGGATACCAGAAGCTTGAAAGCATGCTGACAGGCTCGTCTCTTATGAAGATACAATTTTTTAAATTTGTCACGTTCAGCCGAGGTGAAAGTTTCGTTGACAACGGCCAGCATGAGATTCATCATTACGTATAACATTGTGGAAAGATAGGAAACGAAATAAATGGCGTACCATTTGCTTCTCGAAAATGATGGCATCATAACATCTGGAAAGCTGCCAAAAAAACAAAAGTACTTCAGAAAAAATATACTTTTGTGTTTACATATTTGAATCGTTCAATTTTCTCAGGTCCAATTTTTATAGTCTCGCAGTTATTTTTTTTTTTTAATTGCACTTTGGTACTATTTTCTATGATGGTCAATAGATCCACATCCAAACATCGCGTTTAAGGACACATATGGTTCATACCAATAATCTTGTTCCATAAAAATTTCAGTACTTATTACAGTTTTAAGACGGTACGAACATTGATACGCAATAATAAAGCTATCAATTATTAACATATTTTTTCAAAAACAGACAAGTTCATCAAATGATGATTCGTTTGAATTATTTTTTGAAATTCCTCTTTTCGACTTGTTCTGGAGGCGTTATTTGAGAAACTGTTTACAAATCAATGCGTTAGAAATTTCGCATGTATGATGTTGAAACTTTTTATTGCAAAAACATGTGAAACATTCATGATTTTGTATTAATTCGTGTTAAGATTTGGCAACAATCTTAAAAAAAGAAATATTCTGAAACAGAAATTAAATGCATTTATAAGAAAATCAGCAAACTCATTTCACGTAGCGAAAAAAAAAATTTCCGATTATCTACCGTAGAACATTTCGTAGGAACAATATATAACTTTATAGAATTATTATTATATACTGAAAATCAATGTTTATAAAGTTTCGAAGATGGCTGAATTTTTTCAAATTTTTGTCCAATTGCGAAGTTTCGAAATTCTGATCCAATAAAATTTTTGACTGAGAAACATGTGCAATTGATTAAGTAAATTTGATGACTCACTTTGCCGTTGTAAGTAAAACGAACAGACTGACAAAGCTGTCCTGCAGCGTTGCAAAATTTCTGTTAGTCTCGGAGAACATGTAGAAACCAAGCACCATGTATGTCGTAATGAAAAATAATAAAAGGCACAGCATATCCAAAATGGGTGGTAGAGTTTGCAATATTTGTCGTATGAATCTTCTAACCTCACCACAGTATTTCGTATCAACGAGAAATATTGGCCTGAGTGCTCTTGTTACTCGGAAATGCGATGATTGACGAACGAGAACCGTGGTCGCTTCGACGAACATTATCGCCAATGTTATACACTGCAACCAAAACATTTTACGTGGTATATTCCATTTATATTTGCCGAGTCCTTTTAAAAAATCCCTCTTAGCTATTGAAACGTGAACAATTACGTTTAGATAAAATATTTCCCCCAAATTAATATTAGTCATTTTAAACGCGCGGCGGCGACATGTGTAGAAAATATTTCGGGGTCGATAAATATATTGCAGGCTACGATGCTCGGCCAGATCTTTTTTTCGTTCCAAATTTGCAAAAAAAAAAAAATGTGAATAATTTTAAAAACTGAGAAATTCACAAACAAACAAAAGATCTTTTATTGCATTATACAAAATTTTTCATTCTTCTGTTAATCGAGCTTCAAGGGTAAAAAATAACATTATTTTTTACATCAGATTGGTAGCTGAAATTTTGTGAATAATAATTTGAATTCTATTCTGGTATTTTGCGAAGTAATTGTAATAAGTATTTCATGTAAAATTTGACGACTTAGGAGCATACGCTCTATTGTTCTTGAGCTCGACACATGTGTCCCCTTGAACATTTGGCACAATGGATCATTATATACATACAACCAGTCAATCTGCTTTGTGCCGGATTAGTCTGGTATCAGTGGAAACCTTAATGGTCATTTCTCATACAGTTATAATATATTGTTGCGTAATTGAAAAATAATGATCCAGGGAGGATTTGTTTAGTACACACAAGAGCGCATGTCCTCTTAATCAACGAAATTTGTCACTGTCGTGATGGAAGAATTTTTTTGTACCTTCAGCATCGTACGTTTGTGTTTGAGTATCGTCCCCCAACCAATCCAACGTAGTTTGAATGCCAACTCGATTCCAATTGTCGTTAGAGCTAAAAGTTCGATAGAACCATGAGCCCAGACGGGTACCTGATATTAAACGGATATTCATTCCAATTTATAATTCAATTCATAAATATATTTATGAATTTAAATATTTAAGAAATCGATTGATTAAAACATTGCCTCTCAATTATAAAAACAATGAATAATACTTTTTATTTTATTGAGCCATTAGAAAAACATGCATGCCGAATTGAGAACCTTAAAGATTTGGACTTTAAACATTCATCGATCTTTTGTTCTTTTTTTTATCTTTGATGGCTGAACATTTGAATCAATTCCAGAGTTCTTTAATGACAAAAGGTAATCACTTGAAAAAGTGGTACTGCCGGTTCTTCGACGAAAGCCAATGCTAAGAGGAGCAAAGATGTAAACAAATCGAGCCCATAGTACCAGCTGTTGTGAACCAACAAATACGCTGGCAAATCGTCCGGATGACGAGGATGTGAATCAAATTTCTCGTTGTTTCGACCTTCCTGCAAATTAGCATAAACACCTGTATGTACCAGATAATTTTTATTTATTTCATACAATTTTTTAATTAGTTGTAGATCCTACTGAAAACTAGTCATTTACATTTTTTTGGCCAAAATACTTTTAAAATAGGCCAAAGTAATTTTTCTTTTAATTTTCTACTGATTAAAATAATCTAAATTTTTCTCAGAGCAATTTTCAACAAGCGATAAATCGTTTTTGGCGGCGATGCTTTAGAATTTCATTTTTTAATTTGTCCATGATTATGAGTCATTGTGAGAATCAGTGAAATAATTTTCGTATCTCTCATAATGCGCTGATTATCAAAAAACTAAAAAATGCTTGCAAAAATATTGTTAAAAAAAATTCTTGTTACACTAGTTTACCTCTAAAAAGATGGCAGCTTCATGGTAATTCATTTCCCAATGCAAATCAGCATCCAGCACCGTAGAATGTCTGGCGAAAACGGCTGTCTCTAATAGAGCATCAGGATCACTTCCTTCGGCGGGTGGTCTTCCTCGTGGGCTTGTTCTGCGACTTAACTCATTGGGGACAACATCTTCGCGAGGTGACATTCTCGAATGACTGTCTGGGAAAGCGCAAGACAACATAGATCCATATTCTAGAAAAAAATTAGAAGCATGCCACAGGGAATGTCGTAGTTAAGCGTTAGCCGATTACCATGCATCATCTTGAGCAGCGACAGCAACATTTTAATTAAATTATAACTAAATTAGCTATAGAACATATTTACATTCAGAATCATTTTTTTTTTTTTCAAATAACCCGGGTAGTCCAGATCGAATTTCCCCAATGAACATGATTACTATTAAACTGTTGATTTAAGAGCTCAAAAACGTAAATTCGAAGCTTGGCGTAGTTGAAAAAAATTATTCTATAAAATATTACAAAAATTATAATAATGCATTAGTTTTCCAAAATGTCGATTGTTATTTATATTATTTTTTGTGCTTTATATACACCGTTTTATGTATGCTCACATAGGAAATATATATGCATTGTATTATGTACAATTATGAGTCAATATATAATATATAGCAAAAGAATTCCATGAATCGTTAAAACATTTCCAGGTGCACCTTGTCCCCCCTTGTAAGTATGATTTAATATTAAAGAGATAAGAGATTCTCAGCTGACATATAACAATTGTATTGAAATAAAAGATATGTTTATAATACAAATAAGACGAAAATCAAATTTACAAAAGAGAAGAAAAACATTGGAAGGGAAAAAAAACGATAATAATTACAATAGTCTCATGCCAATCCAATTAACATTCGGGAAGAATACATAATGATCGTTAATCGTATATATAAATTTCGAGAAATCGGAAAAACCTCATATTACTGTATATGAGTGCAGCAGCACTCGACGAAATTTTCATTCAACATTTTTTTTTTTCTTTTTAATACTTGGCGTCGAGCCGCTACCGCGTCTCTTGATATATATATATTTCGGCATAAAATTACGTCTACGAGAATACACCAAAAGAGATACGGTACACCGAACATTTACGAAGTAGAAAAAAAAATAGTTACAGGCATGGTTTGAAAAAACGGGTTATATTTCTAACAATGTTAAATGTAATGTTGTTTGTTACGAATATTTTTTGGGTATTTATCCTACATGGTTATCATTAAATAAGGACGAAAAAAATTTGATAAAGTCGCAGTTCGCATCGAGATGCTTCAAGTGTTGACCGAACGAGAAAATAAAAAACATTTATCTTACGGGAAAGATTGTGTCATTGCTATTTGTTTTTTTGTAATTTTGCACTTACGATATATGTATATATGTATTCGTGTATTATTTTTGAGGGATGATGATTTGAAAGACAAAAAAACTCACTCGGACCGGTACCGTAAGATGTGTCCGTTCGGCAATTCGGATTAGCTTCATCGTCGAATCGCTGATAATTCGAGGGTCCTTTAACGCTGGAACTCATTTGAGAGACGAAAAAAGACAGCACGAGCACGTTACGAGTGCGGTCGAAACAACGCGTTAACACTGGACAACTCCTCCACCACTACCACTGCCACCACCACCACCACCACTTTTTATTTTTTTTATTTTAATAACCGACCGAGCTCGCGCGACGTTCCGTTCGAGACTGAATAGCGGATAATTTTAACGCGAGAATGAGAGAAACGAAATATTATTTTGTTGGTGCGCGAGTGCACTCGCGTTTGCACGTGAGGGCGTACGATACACATTGACAGGTGAAGTTTACTAGGTGTTGTACGTGCGCCACATATGCGCCGATCGAAAATAATACGCTTTTATACACGAGAGTTACTCCCGTTAACATTATAAAAATGTGTATGCATTCGTGTCATTGCTAATGTTTTCGTTCTGTCGAATACATCTGGCCGATTGATTATCGTATGTCACTCTGTATGTATGAATGAAAATTTGTACTCTCAACACCTTGGAATGATTATGTTTACCTTGATTTAGACATTTTATTTTTGATTAATCAAGACATTTTCGGCGTAATAAAATTATCCCGAATAAGATTACAATTTCTAGTCGTTTAATAAGGAATTTCGAATTTTTTTTATTGACTTATTGACCTACCTTTTTATATAGCTATTATTAAAAAGAATTTCGTGAAAAGTTATAAAAAAAAATTGAATTGTTTCCAAATTTTCCGACAGAAAGACGATACCTATTTGTATTTTTTTTTTATCTTTTCAACTTGCAGGTTCATAATTGACGGTCCCATAGTTTATAGCTTTTAAAAGCGTTGCGATCGCGGAAAGTAAACAATTTGAAGCGGAAAACGAAAATTCGACAAGATTATTGAACAGTTATCGCATTTTGCATAGTGTTAATGTACGAAATATTGAATTATAATGATAATTTTTTTTTTTCGATTCACATACATTCATGCCAATAATTGTATTCCATAAAAATGACAGTACTTGGAGGTTAGCAAAAATATGAGAAAAATTATGCCATCATGCAATAAAAAAATTATCCAAAAATTATTAATATATTGTTTAAAAAAAAAGAATTTTTCAACACATAATGAGACGATTCCGATTTTCACTGTATTAAATGAATTTGTTCATTTCCTGAGATACTTGAATTTTTTTTTAATTTTCATATGTTTCAATGTTTTTTTCATTTCTATTATTTATTTATTTATTTTTTCCGTCTTGGACATCGAGTCAATTTTTCGCGCAGATTTAGTTTTTCGGTGACAAAAAAAAATTGTTCAATTACATATAACTTAGCTAAACACTGCATATAAGTATTGGGTTGTATTGAAGAAAAAAAAAGTTCAACGTCATCTTTTTCTTGAAGCGGTATTTAAGAACAGTTCGTTCAAGGCCTTAGAAATTTTGTAAATATGATGCTACATCTTTTTACAAAAAAGTGAACAATTTTGCGATTGTAAATTAATTTTTTTTTTAGTTTTTAGCGTTTTTAGATAAAAATGAAGAGGGCATATTCTAAAAAAAAAAAAATTATTATGTTTAAAACATGATATTCTTAATCTTAAGTATCTTGAAGTTTATAATATCATTGTAGGCATTGTTTAACAATACGTTATTAACTTTTAAAAATGATTATCATTGAAAATCAATGCTTGTAAAATTTCAAAGATATGGCCTTATTTGTTCGGATTTTTGTTATAATCGCCAAGTTTCGAAATTCCGTGCCAATAAAATTTTTGGCTGAGAAATGAGTGTAGTAATTTTGAAAGTAAATTCGTGTATCAAGTGCAGCCACTTGACGTAAAGTATTCAGATATCGAAATTTTACGAATGTTTTGAACGTATAAAAATTTAGTGGGCTTTGAAAGAATGGCCAAAAATAAAAAATGTAAATACAATATTGAGAAGGCGTACATTAGGAGCTCAATAAACACTGTTTTTATATTCATCTTTATTAAAATATCTTTTGTACAATTGAACGAGATATTAAATTTCACAGCCATATCACTGTAGGATGATAGCAAAACAGAAAAAAAAAAACAATTGAAGAGATAATTCGTGAAATTAGAAAAATTCTCCGACTATCGACATACGTTGAAGAAATGGTTGAGACTGACAAGACAATGATTGATGACCGAAGTTTCTGGTAAAATTCGTAGGATAAAGATTAATTCGTCGAATTTTTTCAAGCAAAGCTTGTGGCTCGAATTTAACTTTTTTCGAATAAGAGAAATTTCTGAGAGTTTTGGATTCATTGCATGAACGATTATCTTCGATATATTGTTGTTTACTCGTGGAATGATTGTCTTGAATAATTTCGAGAATTTCACTGTCATCAGCTTTATAAACGACATTGGGTGGTGATATGACACGCATAACCAAGTCGTCATTTTGCACAGTATCATTAACGATTGTAGCGACATCTTCAGGGACGGTTTCAACAGTGGCGTCTTGGTCTTTGTCGACATTTTCGCTTTTTTCTTCCTCTACTTCGTTGAGAGAATTTCCGCGTATCTGAGATAATCTAAGCATTTCAATGATTTGACTTTTGTCTATGGCGTCACGAAGAACAGGATGTTCCTGGGAGAGATCCGAGTCTTGGGTGGTCGTTTCCTCTTTGTTGAGTTCTGTGACGACGAATTTTTGTAAGCTCGATCGTTTTTCCGCGAATAAACTTTTTTCAGGTCGACAACAACTGAAAGCACCAGGATCTAGGGGATGGGCTTCGGTATTAAAAACATAGCCACCCGCATCGACGACGCATTCGCCCCATTGCGTCTCGATAACATCGCCGCGCTGACCATTATTGTGAATAAAATTTTCAGGATCAAAAAGAAGATAAAGGTACTTGGTGGTTTCGGCAAGAAAGAAAGATTCCATCCTGTCGGCTTTACGATGATCCCTCACGTCGTTTATCGTCGCATAGCCGCAAGTGGTTTTAGCGCTGTGTTGAAGACTTCTCAAAACATCAACACCAACTTGTACAAGATAGGGATCGCCGGTCGCTCTGTAAAGATACATCACGGATTCTATGAGTTCAGGACGCAGAGGATATCCTTCTCTGTTGGTGCCCGCTTCGGACTGAACAATGTTATAGAATTCTGGAGTGAAGCCAAATTGTTTCCACACACGATGATAATTATGAAGAAACTTCATAGCGTCGTCGATCTCACCAAAAAGACTTAATACACCGGGCCAATAAGCGTCGAGTGATTGAAAGACCGGTAGCGTTACTTGACCCTCGTTCATGGAAACCCAAAGATGCCAATCTTCGCGTCTTATGTATTTCTCAATGGCAATTTTGTGCTCGTGAAATATGCCAGCGAGAAGAGGATCCTGAAGAAGAAGCGTGCCTTTTGCCAGATATTCAAAGTAAGAATCAACGCCTGCCCCGATTCCTGAATCCTGAGCTGTCCAACGGCCCGTTAGTACATCTACATGATTGCCAACTAGACCAATGTTTGATCTATAATAATGCAGAGCTTTTACCGCGTTCATTGCTACTTCTTCGTACAGCGGATCGCCGGTCAGTCTCGAAAGAGTCCCAAATTCCAGAAGGAAAGTTCCTATGCCCGCCGTACAAGTTATACTCGTTTCGCCCTCCGGAACTCCATATTTCAGATTTACCGTCCCGTAAGGCATTCCCGTGGGTGTATCGAACGCCGCTAACAATCTTTTTGCCATGTCCTCCGCCAATCTCAGCAACGGACCGTTACAGGGCCATCCTGGCTCTAATCGTATTCCAGCTTTCCTTGACAACAAATGAGCGCTCAATAATCCTCCTACGACTCTTATGTTAGTCTCGAAAACCGAAACATTTATATTAGCTTCGAAATTCATTCTCGAACTTATTATCTCTGCTACTCGTCGAAATTCCGTATAATTTCCCATTATCGCAAGTGTGTCAAGAGCATCGATCAGCGTCAATGAAAAACTACCCCACGTGTCAAAACCGTCACAACTCAACGATCTCAATTCATCGTAAGGATAGGCGTACTTTAAATAACTCGAATATGCATGATCGAACATTGAACGTACCTCTTCACGCAGAGCTATCAAATCTTTTTTCTGATATTTTTTCGATGCCTCGATCATCAGTAAAAAACTGAGAATAAATGTTGTTTGTAAGAAATACATGATGTTTTTTTTTCTGGTCAACATGCACCAGTCAATTACACTATTTTACGAGGGAATTAATTTGCTGCTATCTGGTGATCTTTGAAATATTGACTGAAATCTCGATTTTCACATTTTGGGTAAATTCTGTGTCGGAGTTTGTGATTTTATCGTCTGCTTGTCTGAATTTTCATTGTAGACATTGCCAGTTATAAACGGTATGCTTGTTTAATATATATAAACGCGGTTTTTCGTCGTACTGATTCGCTTTTTTTCGAAATAATTCGCTCGATTTTTTTTTTTTTACGTTACGTACACCAACGTATTTTTTCAATTGTACTCTGACAGAATCGTGATTCGTGATTGTTCCACGTGGACCGCGGCGGTGAACGCAGAATCGAAGAACTAGCTGCTTCGAATTCCGAATTGTGTCAGTTGTTGGGTCCAGTCATTAGGCCGCCCATCACACACGCTTTGTTCGTCGCATAGCGTAGCATAACGTAGCATAAGAGATTTCAACCAATCGGGGGTAACTCTAAATGCATATATATATAGTACATATGTACGCTACCCGATTGATCGAAATCTCTTATGCTACGTTATGCTACGCTATGTAAAGCACCTCCGTGAAGTTAGCTCCCCCACTTTATTTTTTTAAACTTTCATTAATACAAATCGTTTGATATAGTTTGATAGAGAAGAAAAATTATTTGAGAGTTAATATTGTTCACGTAAAAACGATTTTATTTTTTGGTGTGAACTTGGCCCCAATTTTTTTTATCTCCTGAAATAGTGGACTTAGACGTTTCATTTTTTTTTAATCGTTTGAGAATCGTTAGAGAGAGTTTGAGAGTCAAAGAAAACCGTTTGAGAGTTAATATTTTAATTGATATTAAATAATTATTTAGTGCGCGATTTACCCTAGGATCCGAGCACTTCCGGTATGCGCAGTGCATGTGCGCAGTGTATGTGCGCAGTGCGTCTGAAATCAGCTGCAGCGGTGCTGGACCTGTCGTTGACAAACGATCAATCAATAAACAAACAAAGTGTCAGCGAATGCTTCGGAATGCAGTTTTAATTAATGATTTGCGCGTGGACTGTAATTTGTACTGTTATATAGTTTTTATTAAGGAGAAAATATTAGCTAGAAAATTCGCAACGGGGAAAAGCAACATTCGAGAGTGTATAGTATCTACTGGTCGGTGAATTGATTGTTTATATTTTTTGAGCCAAAGTTCGATGCTTTGAATTAAACGATTAATTGAATATTCTCGAAATAATTCTTTCAATCAAACGTTCTTTAGATCGTGGCTTTCAAAGAGAAAGAATCTTTACCGTGCGAGATCGAGTGCTCGTTCTATCTTACCGTGATTAAGCACAGCTCAATCGAGGACGATCCACACGATGAAGCAATTGAGACAGAAATACCAAAGATGCATCTAAAAGTTCAGAGCCTTATCGAGTTTTATACGTTCGTCACAATCCACGGTCCATTCACGAGTGTCGACAACGGTATAAGTAGTGAATTAATGTTAAAATAATTCTTTTTTTATTTCAAAAGAGATTCATTGAGTTTATTACGCCTTGGTACATTGAGGCAATTACAGAAATTTCTAAATAACGAATAATTTGTACAGAATGATAATATTCATAAACGATATAATGATCATGGTAATAGTAATAACAATAAAATAAGAGAAATAATATAACACCATGAAAATAATAGAAAGATAAAAGAGAGATTAATCGATACTCATTGGGAGCGCCATTACGAAGCTTATGTCAGTAACAAGGTCACGAATAAAATATCAAAATAGAGTCTAATGTACATATTTTTTTTTTAATTTGTGTCTCGTATTTTGTTCCTTAGTGTTCTCCTCGTACCTACAGCACTTGATTTCATTTTATTAAACCCTTCTAATCGTTCATTAACAAATATTTCGCTTTGTATCGATCATTAAGGGCGAAATTTTGTATTTTTTCAATAAAAACATCGATTGAGAAGTTCAACGGAGAATATAGAAATAATAATGTTATCTCTCGAGAAATCCCAAATTGTTGAATTCGAATTTTCAATTTTATTTTCAAAATTGCTCGATTTCTTTCCTAATGTAGGAAGAAATTGATTTGTTTTGGAAATTTAGTTTTTAATTTAGAAAAATTCTGAAGATTTCAAATGTTTTAAGGCATCTTCTCACTTTAAGCGCCTCAAAAATAGGCTGTTTTTGCGATTTTTTTTCGAGGATTTTTGCTTAAAATTATGGGATAAAACGGATCCTATGTAATAAACACATCTTTCAAGTACATGAAAAAATTTTTATTTTATTTTTTTAAACAATTATTATAATACATCAGTAGCATTGAAAAACCCGTGTAAAAATGTTATGGTCGTGGCTTGTTGATGGTATCTCCGAGACGGGTCGTCTGAAACAAAAAAATAAAACTGTTTTAGATTCAGTATGTCAGTGGCTATAGCGCATATCATCAGATTTTTGATATTCGCGAAAATAACAAAATGGCGCACGTTTTTCGAAAAAGTAAAAAAAAACCACGATTTTTTTGCAGTTTTTTGTAAAAAAAAAATTCTTAAAATCAAAATTTAAAAAATCTGATGATATGCGCTATAGCCATAACTATGAAGCATATGTCATTCAAATTTCATGACAATCGGCCGGATAGTTTCCGAAATTTCATCAACAAAGCACCGAAAAACCTTGTTTTGAGAT
Source organism: Rhimphoctona megacephalus (assembly GCA_963989365.1). NCBI lineage: Eukaryota > Metazoa > Arthropoda > Insecta > Hymenoptera > Ichneumonidae > Rhimphoctona > Rhimphoctona megacephalus. The sequence continues at coordinate 2,140,844 of OZ022415.1, read as the reverse complement.
AACTGCGTTTAAAGTTTTGGAGGGATCGCCGGGTACTCTCAGGTAGTCACCTAACGGTCGCCAAAAAATGTAGTTAGACTCGTCCGATCTTTATGAAATTTCGAGATGACATTTTTGAAGATATGTACTTTCAAAATTTAAAAAAAAAAAAAAATCGATTTTTTTAAATTTCCAAAGTGAGAAGACGCCTCGAAATCGAAAGAGGTGAAAATACCTCGAAGTTTATGATTCAGAAAAGAAATGTTATCTAAGTTCAATTTTGATACCATATGTTGTAGATACGAGCACGCTTTTGTAATGAAAAGGACTGTGAATGAAATCAATCATTCATTTTTGAGATAATAATATCAGGGAAAAATGATTTTGTACAATATTTGCGAATCCGAAGCAGTGTAATTTTCCGAAATTCAAGTTATCAAAAAACAGTAACTCACATGTTATCATTGTTCGACATTCTTTCAGATACTCAATCAAAAAATGGATCACCCTGAACCTTGAAAATCAATGCAGAAAAAAGAAAATTGTGGTCATTAATAAGAATCGAAACATTCCCATAATTAAGAGCGGTGACTCAACTCTTTATTTGACCAGAGACATCGCCGCTATCATTGATCGATACGAAAAAAAACCTGTGAACAAAGATAGGGAGAATGAGAAAAATGATATAGACGAATTGAACAACAAAGCAGGTTGTCTCGTCGTATACGGAGATTCCAATTGCATCGGTGTTAGCCATCGAACTCGTACGATATTCCCTCCTAGACCTTGTTCTTACTAGTGTTGTCGTAATCGCCTTCCTCCCCTTTATCCCCGTGCCGTCCTCGGCGTCGGAACGTCGTTGCCTCGTCACTGTTAATATTTCATTTTTCAACACTCGCCATAATATTAATATTAATAATAATAATAATAATAATAATAATAATAATAGTAATAAACACATGTTTTTCAACATCGTTACTCTGTGCATTATAAATAAAATGTCTTCTTTTTTCAATGAATATTATTCAATTCGTTTTGTTATCATCGTATTTATTTCTTCATTGTTGATTCTTTCGTTTATCCACTTTTTATACAATAAAATATTCATTACATGAGTTTCTTTATATTAAAACGTTATTAGATCTTTTAGTCAAAACATTATAAAAACATTGCATACTGGTATAACTTATCATGTATCTCGCATACACAACAGATATTATAACTGTACTCTATCATTTCTCTTGGAACCGAGAAATAACCTCGGTTATTATCGTAGTCAAATCAAGTCCACGCTTATTATACTGTGAATCCTTGATCCTCAAAACACTGTAACTATGATCCAGTAACTTTAAAAATTGAATAAGCTAGGAAATGTGGAAGCAATTATGCAGAAGCATTAAAATTGTTAATTTTCACTGGGCAACATAATTTTGGAATTGTTCATCAAGGACGATTTATTATTCGAATTTTCGGATTTCGAGAACACAGATTGTTTCTTTTGGTGTGCGACAAATGTGATCATATACACGTTATTATTCATTATTCATAAATATAAACTGCAACGATACTCACGTTATTTCAATAGTTTGGAACCTCTCTTCTGAATATCTCTTTCCTTCATATGTCGAGCGCGCAGACGACAAAAACTCGTTGTTATAACCCACTCGCTTTTTTAAGCAATGCTCTGTAGTAATTTGTAATGTAATGTAATCGTAAATGGCATTTGTCATTTACGATTTGACCAGCGTTTAATAGAAAAAATAAAAATTGTTAAATTTTGATTACTTGACGATCCATTATTTTTTAACTGTTTGAAATATCTATTGCTATTTTTTAATCAACTGTTTAATTATCGAACATCTTCTTTCAAATATACAAGGTCTAAAATTTTGATTACCCCTACTTTCAAAGGTAATCGATAAATTCTGTAAATTGGGAGTTATCATTTTTTTGAAGCTAAAGAGGTACCACCTTCGAAAAAAGTTTTTCCAACAATGAATCCATACCTCTTTTTTGCTTTTCCATTTTCAGGTCTTCACAGGAATTGAGGCAGCCATAAAAAGAACGAATGCTCGTGCAGTTAAGCTCGAAAGATGTAAAAGTTTTGAATCTTGTCTAGCGATTTTTCGCTACGGATCGGAGAATTGGAGGCCAATGTCAAACGTCTGAATGAATATAATCGTCATCAAATACACGGTTCTCATTATCGAGATGTATGAATTATTGGAATTTGATCGATTTTTCTCATTATTAAATTTATCTTTCACAAGCTTGAGAGATTTTAGAAAATATTCATCTTGGGATTATTTATCAAGGACGTTTAATCATTTAAATTTATCTGAGGCCTTAATGCCATTTAGTACTATGTATATATATTTAAAAAAAACAAGAATAAAGGACATTTTCGTAATATGCCAAAAACAAAAATCTTAATCTATGTTTTTCAGAAAAATTATATAAAAAAATTAACGAATTTAAAGAAAATAGTGAATCAATCTCGAGCGACTTGTTTTTTTCCATGATTACACTTTGTATTGTGAATTACATTATTACCGTCCCCCATTATTTGAAAACGAATACAAAAATGAGATCGAATTTCCACGAGCAGGGTTATCAGTGAGAATAATGAAACAGAAAAAAAGGGATTTTTTGTAATGATTAATTTAGAGTTCTCGAGCTTGAACTAAGAAATGTATTGCGTGGATGAATTTGTAACTATATATATTAAACATATATAATGTGTAACTACGTATTAAGGATAATCCAAATTCAATTTGAGTCTCCCAAGTATATGTGCATCCTCGATGTCTAGGTCGGATAAACATTGTAACTGTTCTTTTTTTAGCTTTTTTCGTGAAAACGTAAAAATGCTTGTATAACAGACACGAACAAGCGAGTGAAAAAAACTTGAATCCAATCCAAAATGCAGATTCGTTATTAAAGATGAATTTTTCCGACTAAATTTTTTGATTAATCAATAAAATTCGTCAAATAACTATGTATATTATCAACATACCATTGTGTAACATATAGATATCAAATGTATTGGTTTCCTACGATATTTTGATGACGAAGAGGGAGACGTTGGAAACGACGAACAGTAAATAAAAATAAAAATACAAATGTTTCTGATTGAATTGATTCCTATTATTTATTTATCCAATTGTTTAAAATGTAATGAGGCAAAGAAACATTATACAAAAAAGATTTCAAGATTAAATGCAATTTATCATTCGATTAAACGCAAAATTTGAAACATTGTTTTCTCTATTATACGACTCTGCCGATGATACATTGTATGGTACGCTATACCAACTCCACCACCGAGTGGAAGCGCACGATTATTCTTGTTACTCGAGGCACACGGTGAACAACTTATTCTGCTTCGTTCATTTTTTCAGTGTTATTTTCAATATTTTTTTTGGTGTTACTTTTCATTTTTATTATTGCCTTTCTTTTACATTTAATATTTTTTTGTGTTTTTTGTGTATATATTTTTTGTGTTTTTGTATATATATTTTTTGTGTTTTTTGTGTGTTTCGTACATTTTTATGGTGTGTCAGTATTCATATTTTGAGAAAACTTTTTACATGAGTTTTCTAATTACATTTTGATTTAATACTTACGGAGTGATCCATTTTATTCGCAATGCCACGAAAGGCTGCTGTGTCAGTGGACGACGCTGTGCAAAGTTTGAAAAAATTCATGCACCACTTTGCAACATCGGAACTGCCATCGTTTTCTTCCGAAGTATGGAAAGAAATTAGTTTAGATTTAAAAGAAAAGTGGACCCCTCACCACGTTTATAACAGTGTGGTCCAGGATCGCCGTGAAATTCTCACTATTGCACGATCACAAAAAGGTGTTGTTATTCCGTTACCGACGAACCAAGTATCTCCAAAGTCCGATGATTCCACGTTAAACGAATCGACAACGTCCGGAGGTTCCAACAATTCGGATGTGAACCATGAAAATAATGAGCAACTATTTACAGTGCACCTCACACGTGAAGAATGGGACGCAATTAAACCCAAGAGTACGTATTCGATATATTGTATGTCAGTTGAATGTATGCTACAATATGCTTATTCTCGAAGTTTTCAAATGGCTCTAGTTTTTCAATGATTTTTTTTTTTTTTTTTAGTAAATTGATATTTCAAATTTACGGAAAAGTAGTATTTTTCAATAAATAGTAACTTGATTCCCCTTAATAGTTCGTAAATATTTTTCAAACTGAATATATGTAGACTAATGTTGATATTTTTCCGTCAGAACGTGGTAAGCAGAATGAATTATTTCAAGGTCATAAAAAAAAGATGTTTTAAGGACAGCACATTGCTAGATTTTTTGAAATGTTACAATCTTGAATTTCAGCTATTTGTACGAATATTATAGAGGTTTTTTCTTTGAAGTGATTGTTTGCAAATTAAAAAGAAAACGAAACAGACATAGGAACATTTTTTTGTCGGATATACCCCTGAATCCCACTTTCTAATTAGCCGATAATACAAAAAACTTTTTCACTACAATCGTTCGACTAACTTACCCTTTCAGTTTCCTGCTCTGGAAGCGAAGAATCTACGCTGCAAAAAGGAGTCTGGACCAATACGATAGCAATTGCCATATCACGCCAAACAAAAATCCCATGCGCATATGTTTTCAAGCGTGCCAAAGTTTCGAGAGCTACAACCTGTAACAGTAAGTTTGTTAAAATTTCCGGCCGATGTAAGGCAAAATCTTGTGGGAACAAAATTAGTGCTTGCATTGAAGAGGAGCCAACGGACGGAGAGAGTGTTATTCTCAAAGTTTGGACAAATGATACTCGAAACGACAATACACACGAGGTCGCTAAACGTCCACTAAATGGGGCTTACAGAAAGGATACACAAAAAGATTTGGTGCATGAAGGTGCATCAAATTTTAGAAAGCGCAAGGCCCGAGAGGAAATGGACCTTGGCGATGCAGAACCACCATATCTTCCCAATGCTGCGGTGCTCCGACAAGCAAAGAAAGCGCGTGTGGACGGAGATTTGGGGCTCGGGACTATAAACAAAAGAAATTTGAATGCTTCAATTGAAGAAATATCTGAGCGTCCAGAATTTGCTGGAAAAATTGAGTATATCGCATCGTCACCTTTCATCGTTGTTTATCGTACTGCATCTCAGCTCCATGCGTACAAAGAATATTGTAAAAAAACCATCAACAGTACAATCTTAATCGATGCAACAGGGAGCTTAGTGAAGAAGATGGTGAGAAACAACAGAACTCGATGTGGTCCAATTTTCTTGTATAGCATGGTGATCAATTATGACAAATTCACGATACCGGTTCACCAGATGCTCTCTGAAAAACACGATACACACACAATAATGATGTGGACACATTTATTCCTGCGAGCAGGTGCCCCAAAACCTAAAAGGGCGATATGCGATTATTCGAAGGCTCTCCTGTATGCGCTGTGCAGAGAATTAAACGGAACATCATTAAAAAATTATATCCAATACTGCTTTGAAAAGTTATTAGCGAACGAACCTATAGACGTTTCAACCCTCATGCATGTTGACGTTGCGCATATTATGCATGCTGTCTCAAACTGGAAATGTTGGAAGGCTGTTGCACATGTGGAAGTTAAGCAATTCTTTCTTAGGTGCGTTGGTTTGATGATGCAAGCATCCAACATAACTTACTTCAAAACAGTGTTAACATACACGATGACAGTGGCAGCTCAAAAATATCTGGACACGGTTGTCAAAATACCCATAGAAAATGACAAGCCGGCTAATAACATTCCATCCCTAAACACTGTCCTCGCAATCCGGAACAAGCTAGAAAAATTCATTGCCAAAGACGTTGTTACTATGAAAACACTTGGATCCGATACTATTGCACACACTGAACACCTCCGGCCTGTTGACGATCTCTGCAATTACATCAAAGATGAATCCGATGGTGAAAAAATAAAAAGTATTGTGGGATGGGTCGATGGAATACGTGCGACAGCCACTGCAACAGAGATCGAAGGCCATGAAATGAATGCATTTTTTGTACCTGGCTTCATTCCGTTGTTGAGAGATCTTGCTTTAGATTTCTCTATTTGGACAAATTGCACCATCCCTAACAGCGACAAAAGTGCATCTTCGGCAGCCATTGAAAGCTATTTCAATGATGTGAAAACAAATGTTCTCGGAAAAGGGCTACGGCGGGCAGACAACTTTTTGATTACTCACCTGCGAGATATAGAAGGTGGAAGTCTTCTTTTCGTTGCACACACTGCAAGGCATGAAAATGAAGAACGAGCATCCGAAGAAGCCGATATACACAATGTGTCTAGCTTTTGTGAAATCAACCTACAAAATCCAGAAACTGTTCAGATTGATTCCGATCAATGGTCTTTAGAGAATTGGAGAAATCAAATACCAAAGTCCGAATTCATCAATCCGACTACATTTGACATCGATGAGGTTACAGACGAAGAAGAAGGCACGGTGGAAATCACATGGGATCATTCATACAGTCGCAATGAGGAAGAGCCTGAGCAAGAAATGCTGGGAGCGGATGGGATAATTAAGGAAGTTCATCTGGTACCGAGCAAGTCAGAACAAAAAACTGTTGTGAGTTTAGAGTGTTTAATCTCCAAAATTTAACCTCATTCTTTGGGACAAATTCATTCATTCTGAACTTTATAAGTATTTAATGGATTTTTTGAAGCCGTACAAATTTCTTTAAATATTTTTTTTATCAATATTGGAAGTTTCTTCCGAAACTGTCAAAATGATTGTAAATTTCATGTATACAGATGGGAAAGACACTAAAACCCATAAGAAACCGTGTTAATTCAGGAAATCTGTTTTTATTAATTTCTTACGAACAAGGTTTGTAGATACTGATGACTGTATTCAATTTTTTCAAATCCTCAACCAGATGAATCCCCCTAATAAGGCGTCAAATGGAGTACAACCCAAGGAAAATGAGGATATAAAGCAGAAGGGTACATACTTGAGATCATGTCCCGAGATACGATACATCAACAGGCGGGTTGATGCAAAACCGGCTACAACTGGACAGAAAATGAAACCCTTTTTCCTGGAAAATGGCTCAAGATTGCAGCAACCTGTTAAAATAAATGGAAAATGCTACTTCGTTGAATCTACTTGCGCTTTCGATTCCGTGGTGCAAATTCTATTATCCGGAGCTGTCGACCATCCCAGCTATGATTCAGCGATCAAAGATTCCACTAACGCGACACTCCAATTTGTTGCCCAAACACTGACTACTGGAGTCACGAAAAAAACCTACACTGATCGAGCACGACTTCTTTTGAATTGGTATTGTATTTTTTTTTTTGACGTAACATAGTAATTTTATAATGAAAATAATTCATAGTATTTTATTCCTTTCTCATGTGTTAATAATGATATTTTAACATTCATGATATTAAAATTAGAGACAATCCGATTCAGTTAACGTATCACGTGGTACGACCGGTCGATAAATGCCGTGAAGCACTCATTTAGTTTCGCGTCTTCGCGTGAGTCCGGGATTCGATCAGACGGTAATAGGATCAAGAGATTCGGTAGAGTCTCGGGACAAGTACATTTGACAGCTCTGTCGTCTGCTGGCCCGAGGCTCGCCAGAGTTCAAGAGATTCGGTAGAGTCTCGGGACAAGTACATTTGACAGCTCTGTCGTCTGCTGGCCCGAGGCTCGCCAGAGTATATTATCTCTGAATAAAGTAAATTTCGGTAGTGGGGGTAAAAACTGAAAGTCATTTTCTCGAATTACGAAGCTCAGGAGATAGATTATGACTTGAAAATTGAACTGGAGACTAATTAAGAAAAAATCTTTCGATTGAGCTTTAAATCAGCACGATTGATGCCGTATTTGCTGAGAAAAAGCTTTGCACAGGCTCAAAATTATGCAAAAATTCCCACACATCGAAGAATTTGACGTGTCTGTATATGTCACAATGAAAGGCCTCAGCGTGCCTATCGAGATTCTGATTGGTCACGAGTGTGGTCATTTCCACCGGTAAACCAGTGTACACACGAGTGATGTTTTTGAACGTGGCCCTGTGACTACATTTCTCCTCTGCACCCATACCACGGAAAGTTTGAATGTTTAACCAGTGTGACGGTAGTTTTAACTTTTGACAGTGTAAAGTGCGAGTCGTGTAAATCGCGTGTTTTTTAGATTGTGAAAAATCGTGATTCATCAATAGTTTAAATATATAAATAGTGCGAAAAACGGTAATATATAAATATTGCGAAATGTGATAATAATATTTTTTAATATCTCGGAATTAATCATCAGCGAAATTAAAAAAGATAACCTCGCACCCGCTGGTGAAATCATTTTTGTTTCGGATTCCAGAAAAGCCAAATAAAAACAAATCTCACCACTCCTTGAGGTTATCATTTTTATTTTTCCGTATAAAATAATCCGAATAAAACCGTTAATTAGTGTGGCCGGAATAAGTGCTAGAAAATACAACGAACATAACCATAAAAATCAGTGTTATACGTTCTGAAAATGTGTGAACTCGGAAATAATGTTGTTGAAGTTTCAATCTAGAACGCCACGATTTTTTTTTAAATCATGTCACTTAAATTTTTCTTACAGATCAAAAGACTGTGTTTTTTTTCCAAAAGTGAGTGTATGAAAATAGTTGTGACAAGATGTATCATGTACTCATAAATAAAAACCTGTAAAAATATTAATTGTTGATGAAATACTTTAATTATAAAAATTTGACAAATAACTTTTGTCGTGAAATCATGATTTTCAATACTTTTCAGGTGCGGTCTACAAATAAACATAAAATTTCCAATATTCTGCAGGCTGTGTTCAGTTCCTTCGATTTTTCTTTCTGGCTTCAAGAAATTTACCAATATACTAAAGGCGCTGCGAGCTGTGAATTGGGCTGAGATTCTCTGCTTCGACAATTTGATCTAAAAAACTGGTGAAACTTAAAGCAATGAAGCATTTGCTATTCCTTGCGGAAACAAGAGATGCCTTATTTCCTTTGCATACAAGGATCACCGCTTCGTTACTGCGAGCTGTGCTAAGTTCCTTCGCTCTTTCTTTTTGGCATCGCACTACATATTTTATATTGAGCTGGGGTTTTACTGATTATGTCAGCATAAATATTCAAGGATCATCTGTTATCATATTTCACAACAAGCCGAAGGATCAGAAATTCAGCAATAGTGTAATGGCATTGCTCGGTCAGGCTTGTGCAAAAGATATAAGTGGAAATAAAAGCATGAGAAAACAATGTAAAAATTCAATATTCATTCAAGTTTTTAGTGTGCATTGTGATATGATATGTTAAAAAAAAAGTGTTCCACAAATATTTCTATACGGTTTCATTTTTGGTCTTTCGCTCATGTTTTTCTCATATTAGTGAAATGCACATTGCTGAGACGCACCAAATATATGTATCGAATTTCTCAATATACTGCAGGAAACGCGAGGTGTTAACTGAAATGAATTTCTGCGCTTTGTTTGTGCAAGCTGTACTAAGTTCGTTCGCTTTTTCTTTATAGCATCGCATTGCATATTTGATATTGAGCTAGGGTTTTACTGGTTATGTCAGCGTAAATAATCAAGGATTATCTGTTATAATGTAAAAATTCTAGGATTCAGAGCTGTTCAGAAAAAAGAAGTTATATCCTGGCCAAAAATCCCCTCCCCGGGGAAAAAACCTTGGACAAGTACATTTGTTGACCCCTGTTTCCATTTGTTTTCACAGAAAAAAACTACCCAAAAAAGTACAAAATTTTTAAAAAATTGGCAAGATTGAGATAGGAAAAAGAAGATTGTTTCTATAAAATAACTATACTCCAAATGACAAATAGAAATGAAAAACTTCATACATTTTATCGAGATCCCAAGAAAAAAAGCAACAATGCCCATCGTGAATATCTGGTAAAAAATAGAGTCTACAAGTAAATGATCAATTTGCGCATAAAAAAAATAATTACTTTACAAAAACAGAAATGGAAAAGCCAATGATTTACGTTCAGCATTAAAATTGATAATATCAATAATAGGACAAGTATTTTATTGTCGCTTGAGGATGGAGTATTTAAAAAAAAGCAAAAATTAGTTGGTTATTGAAAAAAGTCACCAATGTACAAAAATAAAAATCGGTCAAGAGAACAGAGTCCAGAAAAAAAAATCGGGATGAAAAAAAACTTGAAGAAAAAAATTTCAAACGAAAAAAATTAGATTGAAAAAAAAATTTCGGCCGAAGTACTTGGCGAGTTTTTTTGCTTAGCTTGGATCACGTAATGTATTTCACGTAATGTTGTATATGTTAAATCGCAAAAAACTTTAAAAAAGTAAAAAAAGAACGCCAAGTATTAAAAGACGCGACCTTAGTTATAAAATAACCATTCAATATTTTTTCTGTTATTATATTACAATTTTTACATCTCGAAAAAACCAAACAAAAAATGTTTATACCTAATTTCCAAAAAAATAAGTAAATATCAACATCCATTTCTGTTCCGTAATACTGAAAAGGGTACTTCACCCCAAAAACAATAAACAAACATACTAGAAAAATTTTGGCATTCATTATCGAATAAAAACCTATTTACATGTTTTATTTTGTTTTTGTCTTGATATGTGATGAGTACATAGAAAAAAGATCTAGTTGTAAATTGTTGCCGATGATTGCAAAAAAAATGAAATCATTTCAACGTAGCCAAGAATGGTGAATGAATTACGAGTTTCGGAATGGAATCATGTACATCTTGAAGATTGACCTGCTAGAGGTTTTTGTCACCTCAAGGGCTTCAGAAAAAATTCTGCGGATATAAAGAAAATGTTATTCTGCTTTATGCTCGCTAAGCACTAAGAATGTACAACACAATTCCACAGAGAATAACACAAAAAACAATTACATATAAATGCGCAAATACGTGTACAAATGCACGCGTTGTATTTACACGTATGTACCGCACTAATTCACTGCAAATACTACACACAAACTTGGCGTGCATGGTTTTCAAATTACAGCTCAGTGAAAGAACGCTCCATCCATCTGTATATTGAGCGAATTCCAATCACTGTAAAAACCAAGTGTGTTATTCAAACACACATTGAGTGTCTTCTGTGCTTAACGCCATAAGCAAACTATAGATTCGTTGTAGCCGATTTCTACATGTTTTAAAGTGTGTTGAAAATTCTACAGTTTGCTTATGGCATAAAGTCCACCCATGAATTCATTTACTCGCCTATTTATTTCTTCGTTCATCCTAACCATCTATTCATGTAGCCTATCTAATCGTCTGTCCGTACGTTCAAAAAATGAGTATACGGTAGAACGGATAGATGGGTTCAGAATTAAGACGTATAATTAAGCGGTTCAAGTTCCGTGCGCACATCTTATTCCGTCATCCCATCCATTCATTTGTTTCTATCCATCTGACGATTCGATCCATTATTTTATTCACTGAACTCAATCAATCATCGATCAATGAATCGATTCTATTTAGCCGGTGGGCCAGTCCATTCATAAATGCATCCCGTTCATCGATCCATTTATCTTATTTTGCCATTTCTTTTATTTGTACAATCCAACTCTCCATTCATCACATCCATTCATCATTTCATCGATTCAATTATTCGATTCGTTCATCGATATATACTGTTCAACTATCTACTGTTCACCCATTTCATTCATCCATCTTTTCAGTTCATCTCATTTTATTATCCATTCGTCCTTTTCATCCATTTTCATACCTAATCTGTACAACCTAGTCATGTATTTCGTTGATCAAATCATTAATCGGTACTCTCCCGTTCTATCCACGGATCGGACTTCTTTCACTATTGATAGAAGAACTGGTTGAATATTGATTTGGATAGCACATTTAATCAACTGTGTCTTCTCGAGCTGTAATTTGAAAACCATGCACGCCAAGTTTGTGTGTAGTATTTGCAGTGAATTAGTGCTGTATATACGTGTAAATACAACGCGTGCATTTGTACACGTATTTGCGCATTTATATGTAATTGTTTTTTGTGTTATTCTCTGTGGAATTGTGTTGTACATTCTTAGTGCTTAGCGAGCATAAAAGCAGAATAACATTTTCTTTATATCCGCAGAATTTTTTTTCAAGCCCTTGAGGTGACAAAAACCTCTAGCAAGTCAATCTTCAAGATGTACATGATTCCATTCCGAAACTCGTAATTCATTCACCATTCTTGGCTACGTTGAAATGATTTCATTTTTTTTTCAATCATCGGCAACAATTTACAACTAGATCTTTTTTCTATGTACTCATCACATATCAAGACAAAAACAAAATAAAACATGTAAATAGGTTTTTATTCGATAATGAATGCCAAAATTTTTCTAGTATGTTTGTTCATTGTTTTTGGGGTGAAGTACCTCGGAAGTACCCTTTTCAGTATTACGGAAGAGAAATAGATGTTGATATTTACTTATTTTTTTGGAAATTAAGTATAAACATTTTTTGTTTGGTTTTTTCGAGGTGTAAAAATTGTAATATAATAACAGAAAAAATATTGAATGGTTATTTTATAACTAAGGTCGCGTCTTTTAATACTTGGCGTTCTTTTTTTACGTTTTTAAAGTTTTTTGCGATTGATTTCACTTCTTTTTGAAAAACGGCCATACTCACCAACTGTCCTATAGAGGTAAAAAAAAATCTCATTCGGGAACAATGATTAATCAGATTTTTTTTGACATAAGTTGAGTAACTTCCTTCATATGACAAAAAACAATCGCAGAGCTAAACAGTAATTTCTTCCATCACTGACGCACAAACATTGCTAAATGAGTATTATACGAGGAAAACAAGTTTTAACAATGAAATGGAAAGAAAATGATAGTTATAAAGAAAATCAATTTTTTTGCAAAGTAATATCCGGATGTAAGGTGGTCATTTGACAACTAAGGTTACAATTTTTTAATATTTGGCGTACATTTTTAATACCTTTCCAAAGTATTACATACAACAATTTTTCAAATTCTAAGCGTAAAATGTTTTTCTCCACAGTGTCAACCCCCTTTGATATTACTCTTGAATTTTTATCAAAAACTACTTCCATTTTCATCAAAAACTTTGATGATGGGGAAATCGTTCGTTGTATTTTTTATAATTGAACTGTGGATTTTTTTTACTATTAATCATGCACTAATCTCTGAAAAATCATACAAACCGAATGGATAAGTGGGTCAAATTTTTCGTTTTGACAGATGCTTTCATTGAAAAATATGTCAACAATTGTTTAAAGATTACGTAAATCAATTTTTAAATTATAAGATCAACAACAAAAATGTTTATTAAAATTAACAATTCGAAAAATAGAACTAGCTATTTTCTCATGTTTGTACTTCGTAAATTCTAATGTTTGTACTTGTAAATTTATTAATTGAATTATGCTTCCGTACAAACATTGAAGAAACAAATTAATTAGTACAAGCGCTATGAAAAAAGGTTATTTTATCTTAGGATAAAAAAAGGTAGGTGATGTAAACTTCGAATAATTTTTCACATAGTTTTAAACAAAGTACATTTCTGAACAAAAATGTTAACCTCCTAGACGATTCGCTTTGTTCGAGTTTTCAAGGAGCTATAGATAATAGATTGTAAAAAAAATTGATATTTTAATTATAATAATAATATACAACGAATGATTTCCCTACGATCACACTTAAAATATGCTTAAAATTTCTCAAAAAAAAAATAGTTTTTTTTATAAAAAGAAATAACAGAAACTAAAATACTAAACTAACTAAAATAACAGAAATAACAATAATGAGAAAGAGAGCGAGCGCGCTACGAGCGAGAGAGAGGGGACGAAGATTCGCGCGCTGTCTCTCTCACTCAGCGGCGCGCGATAAAAGGGGGTATAAGCCTCATTCAGTGGGACTGGGTGACGGAAAGCAGAGAAATGTAGAAGATTCTTATCAAAAGGACATGTGTCTCACCTATTCAAGCGTGACTTACGCTTGTTTGTCTCCAGGAAGACAGATTATCCCGAAACATTCAATTTTAATTCATTAAATTATCATATCTCAAGATTGGCTAAACGGATCGACTTACAACAAAGACCAATAGAAAGAGAAAAATCGAAAAAAATTCGTCACAAATATTCAGATTTTTTACTCAAACGGTTAGTCCGTGAGAGCGATTTAAAAACGCTATGACGTCATAAAACCGGCATATTCGTGTATATAAAAGTGCGGCAGGGCTCGCGCTGACTTTTTCTTTTAATACTTGGCGTTGAGCCGCTACCGCGTCTCTTGATTTGAATAAAAAAATGATAATTCAGGGTACAGAAAGGGAGGACAAAACAATAAGGATGTGTCAAAAACTAAAAGCGACAGCTGATGGAAAATCTGAAGACAGGACACAATTTTTTCGGAATCACTATACTTGCACTGAGACTTCACTCATATTCAAATTAATATAACTTAAACAGAGTTAATAATAAAATTTAAATTCAAGACGAAAATTTAAAAAATTATGTTTCCCTCATATTTTATCGCATATCACTACAAAATACGCGCGCTGACGGTCTCGCAGGGGAGCAGCCATCTCAAGTATCTACGAAGATGATTGACTGGGATTCAGCGAGATTACACAGCGGTGACAAAACGTGTCCAAAATTATACTGATCGGCATATAAATGTCATCCTTATATTTGTAGAAAAATGTATACAAAAATTTCATTTTTTTTTTAGTAGAAAATAAAGAATAACACAGCGTTAGAGCGCGCGATACAGAAAACATACAATATTTTCATTCATTATTTATTGAAAACAAATGAGAAAGAGATAAAACGCGCGCGGCTTTGCGCTCTATTTTTTTTTTTTACTCTTACTCATTGTCAATGACACGCGATATCATATATTATATATTAATATTTTAATTATTACATGTGGTTATATTATTACATGTGGTTTATTTCTCATGTGTATACATATCAAGAGACGCAGTAGCGACTCGATAGTTAGTGCATACAGGAAGTACAGGAAGAAATGCTACGCGTATTATTTAATTCATGTAATTTAAACCAATTTTAAACAACTGAAAGAAAGTGAAAAACGACCATGTTCAAAAATGTATACATGGTCCGAAAAAAATCGTAAAAGTATTTAAATAACCCAGAATGAAGCTGTATATGCCCTCTTCAAAATCTTGTTTGCAAAATTGGAATATCTACTTTTTTGGCAGAGCAATCGAACTTTTAGTGCGGCTCCAAATTTTACGATTTCGGCCGGCATATATATAGAGCGCGAAACAGCAGGAAAGAGAAAGCACGCTATACAAGCGAGAGAGAGGGGACGAGGTTTAGCGCGCTGTCTCTCTCACTCAGCGGCGCGCAAGGAGAGAGGGTAGCCTCGTTCAGTGGGCAGCGTGACGGACAGTAGAGAAATGTAGATTATCGTTAAAAGGGCGTATGTCCCGTCCATTCGAGCGCGACTTATACTTGTCTGATCCTAAGAATCCTAAGAAAAGCACAGTATCCCGAAATGTTCGATTTTATGTCGCTAAATCATCATATCCCAAGATTGACTGGACGGATTTACTTGCAACAAAGAGCAATAGAAAGAGAAAAATCGAAAAAAAATCGTCACCAATATTCAAATTTTTTGATCAAACGGTTCGTACGTCAGAACGGTTTGAAAACGCCGTGACGTCATAAAACCGGCATATTCGCGTATATAAGAGTGCGGTAGGCCTCGCGCTGGCTTTTTCTTTTAATACTTGGCGTCGAGCCGCTACCGCGTCTCTTGATAAACTCGCCAAGTACTTCGGCCGAAATTTTTTTTTCAATCTAATTTTTTTCGTTTCAAATTTTTTTCTTCAAGTTTTTTTTCATCCCGATTTTTTTTTCTGGACTCTGTTTTTTTGACCGATTTTTATTTTTGTACATTGGTGACTTTTTTCAATAACCAACTAATTTTTGCTTTTTTTTAAATACTCCATCCTCAAGCGACAATAAAATACTTGTCCTATTATTGATATTATCAATTTTAATGCTGAACGTAAATCATTGGCTTTTCCATTTCTGTTTTTGTAAAGTAATTTTTTTTTTTATGCGCAAGATTGACTGGACGGATTTACTTGCAACAAAGAGCAATAGAAAGAGAAAAATCGAAAAAAAATCGTCACCAATATTCAAATTTTTTGATCAAACGGTTCGTACGTCAGAACGGTTTGAAAACGCCGTGACGTCATAAAACCGGCATATTCGCGTATATAAGAGTGCGGTAGGCCTCGCGCTGGCTTTTTCTTTTAATACTTGGCGTCGAGCCGCTACCGCGTCTCTTGATAAACTCGCCAAGTACTTCGGCCGAAATTTTTTTTTCAATCTAATTTTTTTCGTTTCAAATTTTTTTCTTCAAGTTTTTTTTCATCCCGATTTTTTTTTCTGGACTCTGTTCTTTTGACCGATTTTTATTTTTGTACATTGGTGACTTTTTTCAATAACCAACTAATTTTTGCTTTTTTTTAAATACTCCATCCTCAAGCGACAATAAAATACTTGTCCTATTATTGATATTATCAATTTTAATGCTGAACGTAAATCATTGGCTTTTCCATTTCTGTTTTTGTAAAGTAATTTTTTTTTTTATGCGCAAATTGATCATTTACTTGTAGACTCTATTTTTTACCAGACATTCACGATGTGCATTGTTGCTTTTTTTCTTGGGATCTCGATAAAATATGTGAAGTTTTTCATTTCTATTTGTCATTTGGAGTATAGTTATTTTATAGAAACAATCTTCTTTTTCCTATCTCAATCTTGCCAATTTTTTAAAAATTTTGTACTTTTTTGGGTAGTTTTTTTCTGTGAAAACAAATGGAAACAGGGGTCAACAAATGTACTTGTCCAAGGTTTTTTCCCCGGGGAGGGGATTTTTGGCCAGGATAAAATAATACGTAAATGTGAATAATCGAAAGGAGTCGGAAAGACAAAATAACACGCGGCAGGGTTCACGACCTTCACGAGTTCCGAGCTCATGTGTGTCCTGTGTTCTGTATTATGTGGGCGGCATTAAAGTTTGTGTGCATTTACTGAAAGAAAAGAGACGCGCGACCGCGCGGTGTGGGTGGTTGAAATCAATCGTACCCGATATTCGTTCTTCTGCATCTTTCTCTCAATTCTCGTGTGTGTAATTTTTAGAGCCCGTCAACTGGTCCATTTTTACATCTTGTGTTTTGAGATTTAATAATTTCTCTCTCCCTCCCTGGGAGATCCAACGCTCTTGAAAGCAAGGACAAGTTACAGGAAAAATTGATTCAATACATTTTTTTTACAACGTAAACAACTTTTTCTTGTATTTGATAATAAGACTATTTATTTTTGTTTTGAGAACCACGCATACATCAAAAGACTGCCATATCTTAAACATAAATGTGTTGTGTTTATAACTATATTTTATGATATATTTCAACAGGTATACTCCGAAACCTAAAGTTCAAACAGCAAATAATACGCTCTCATACACACTGAGTGCGTATGACAGCATCTACAACTTCCTAAACCTAGCAATGAAAACGGAACCCAGTTTGCATGTATTCGAAGAGTGTACCCGATTCTGCA
Organism: Rhimphoctona megacephalus; assembly: GCA_963989365.1. Lineage (NCBI taxonomy): Eukaryota > Metazoa > Arthropoda > Insecta > Hymenoptera > Ichneumonidae > Rhimphoctona > Rhimphoctona megacephalus. The sequence continues at coordinate 2,123,271 of OZ022415.1, read as the reverse complement.
AACGACAATACTCAATTGTGGTGATGTCGCCGAATCACAAAACCATACAAAAATCTGGATATAGTGCCTTGGAAGACGCTCTCAACTTCTGGCCGCGTCTCACGAAATTGCCATGCTTCAACAAGGATTGTCCTGGAATGATGACCCGCATAAATCGACTGGGTATGCATTTACTCATAGATGCGGATGTTCGCGTCTGTACCACAGACTTGCAAGGCGTGCGGTCTAATCTGGAAAATTTTCCAACAATATTAAAACTGAAAAATGATGAAGAAAATAATGTCCAATACCGGTGAGAGATTTTTAAACTATTTGGCATGGAGCGTACCGATTATAAAATCCATAGAATAATTTAATCCCTTGTAAATTGATTTATTCATTTTAGATTGATTGGTACGGTTGCTTACACGCCAAACCATTTCACGGGATATTCGTTTCGGAATATGAAGAAATGGGAGCGCTCTGATGATTTAGAGAGAAACATAACACCTGAATCAGCTAAAACAGAAATCGTACCACATCTCGTCGCGTACGTTCGGACACCGGAATTGTAATTTTTCACAAGGTATATTTAGAACAGCCATGTAACCGATGAAATTTTTAATTGTTTATCTTATAACGCTGCTTTCAAACTTTTTATATCACAAAATTGTCTTTTTCTTAAGGACGAATACTCAGTGTATGACGAAGTAATCCAGACTGCATCGATCTCGAATAATCCGGATTGCGTCGAACCTCAGCCACAATCACGATTTTATGGCAAAAAATCTCCGAATTTGATCTCAGGTATGAATCATAGGTCGAAACGCTTCTGTATCTGTAATTTTTCAAATTTATATTGGATTCTATCGGGTTTTCAACTTTTTACATAAAATTTTACCTTTCACTTTTGATTGATTTTGATTGAAAGTTGATTGGAATTTTGCATCCCAAGAACAACCATCCAATTGGAACATTTTTTTTAAGTATCGAAAAATGAAGCGGAAAAAAAGAATACTTCTGAATAATTAAAAAATTCCATTAATTACTTGATGAGTAGTAATTTAAACGAGTAATTACAAGTTCTCAACATTGTGAACGAGTTTTCCATCCCTTTTTAATATTTGGCTCCACATAAACAGTTCGAGCCCCTTAATGAACTTGAGGAAAACGAATTTTCATCTTATTGGGGAAAAAAATGTAAATATCTTCGAAATTTCGAGCGGAAAATGCGTTATGGCCTTTCTCGGGCCATAAAACTCGTCAGAAATATTTCACCGTACATTCTGTGGAGTCAACGATAATTCAGACGAAAAGGGCTCATAATTATATTTCATCGTCATAGTATTTCGTGTATCTCGTATCAATGAAAGAAAAATAAAAATTTCAGGACGTCCAGTTGATCAGTATTCAGGCGGCATTGCAATAACAGCAACAACAACAACAGCAGCAGCAACAATAACAACAACAACAACAACAACAAAATCAACAATAACAGGTTCAGCAACTGGCCCAGCAACAACAACTGAAACAACAGCAACTCAGTTACAGCGTTACCGCAAATGCAAACAGTCAATATCGATGGTCAAGAGACACTTTTTATACTGTCGTCGGTGATGTCGACGACCGGTACACAGCACCAACCTCAAGGGGCGATGCAATTCGCCGCTGCGGGTAGCCAACAAGTTCAGCTTTCAAACGGTCAAACGATTATAACGCCACATCTGGTCAGTCTCATAAGGGCGCCACATGTATTTCCAACTTCAATTATTCAGAGCATCGGTGGTCAAACGGTTCAATTACCAACAGGTATTATATCGCCATCTTTTTTTCTCTCGTTTTTTCCTTCAGCTAATCTTGCTTTCACGCAATAATTCTATCCCAAATATTTTCACGCATTTTTCGTTATTCCAAAACTCGCATAGCTACTAATATTGCAATCTTATTTGGTGTGCGATATTTTGAGCTTGAAAAAAAAATTCTCGTAAGCTTTAAGGTAGTTCTCGTTCAAAAACTACGCTTTTAACGGATTTAGATTACATTTGCACAAAAATAGAACCTTAAATGGAGTATTTAGCTAGGCTTGTATTTTTTAGATTAATGTCCATAAAAACACCTTTAAATTATTCATAATCAACCTCAAATTATGACTTTTATTTTTATTTTTCCACTTTCTAAATATGCTGAAATACTAGTTTTTTTTTTATTCTTAAAGCCATTTTTTTTAATCCTTAAAGCCATATTATTTCATCTGGTTTCTAAACAAAGTAAATTTTGCACGATAACTACCTCAAGTTTGCGAAACTTCTAATGCCGCCGCTTTCACCGATTAACCACTGCCTTTTTTTACACCTGAAATTGAAAACGAACGGGCAGATTCCAAGGCTACCCTCAATGTTTCAGGTTAGAGTGTACAGGTGAGACCGTTGCAATTCCCGATGCAGCATGTGCAGCAAACCGTACCGGTACAGGTACCGGTAAACGCTGGAAACGGTCAGACCGTTTATCAAATGGTACACTTTCCCATTCAAGCGTTATCTAGTGTTTTCAATATGGGTGCGACGCAGATAATACAACAGATAACGCAAGTAAGGGTTTTAATTTTATTCGTCTAGAAAATATTCTTGTATCCTCGGAGAAACAACGAAACGATGAAATTTCTCTATTCTCTTTATTCTTTCAGCAAATTTCGCAAATGGCTCAGATCATAACTCCGAATGGTCAAATACAACAGGTACAAATAGTCAATCTACCGCAGTTGCAAGGTTTGCAGGGTCAACAAGTAGCATATCACGTTACGCAACAGGTCGCCCAACAACAAACGCAACAACAAGTTGTGCAGCAAGTCGTGGCTTATAGCATCAATTTCAGCAACAGGTCGTTCAACGACAACAGCAACAAGTTACTGATGCCCAGGTACAACAACAAGTCCAACAAGTCGTTCAACTAGTTATACAACAGCAACAGCAACAACAACAACAGCAGCAACAACAATAACAACAGCAGCAACAACAACAGCAGCAGCAACAAGTTCAGGCACAAGTTGTTGCTTCGACACCGACGTCGAGCACAACTTGGACAACGAGCGCGTTGCTGGTCCTGGCGGAAATGTTCAGGTACAATGGAGAATTTCATTTTAACTCTATAACTGGGTCGAAAATGACTTCAATCTTCACATTAACATAAAATGTTCCTCGTATCCGATAATAAGGTTTAATTGTACACCATTTCGTTTTTTTTTAACCACGAAGAGAATAGTATATGATAAAGTCACATTTGGTGGACATTTAATGATGAAAACTCTATAAAATAAAACGAATTTCGGAGAAACGCTAGAAAGACATTTTTTACTCAAAAAATTGGGGTCGTTTTCGACCCCGTTGCAGGGGTCTGGGGTTAAAAATTGAATTTAACTTAGTCCCTTTAAATTAGTATTCATTCTATAATATTATTCCAGAATGTCAATGGTACTTGACAACCGGTATGAACTTTCAGGAAAAATAAAACGAAATAAAGATAAACAATATCTTCACCCAGGGTTTTGAACGGTTATTGAACGCTGACGAATTTGATTTTATTAGATCGTAGGCATTGGTTCCCTCGGAAGACCCGTTGGAGCTGGTGGTACCGGAGGAACCGTTCTTACCACGAAAGACGGCTAGAAAATTGACGTTCAAACCTTATCCGCTCTCATCAGACCCTCGGAAGAAGGAGGTGAAATAAAAATTACGAGTATAGATGCGAGTCAATTAGCCAGTGGCCAAGTCATACACATACCGGCTGCTCAGTCACAGCAACAGACTATACAGCCCATTACTATCACAGATAAAATATTAAGCGAAACATTTGAAAAAATTGAAGTTTTTTCAATGAAAATTTGTAGTTCTTTTTAGAACGAATCAAACTAAAAATAAAATGCCACTCGTGATCCCGGCGATAAAACAGATAAATAGTATGTTGATTCGTGTCGATTAATGCTATTTTTTTTCTACCGTTTTCAGGTGCTCAAGGTCAACAGCTGACCCTTATACCCGCTTCAGCATTGGCGAATATAACAGCTCAGCAGGGTGGAACGGTAAGAGGGATAAATGTGGACAACGGTGGTATAATGCAGCTTCAACCGGTGAACGCGATGAACACAACCAATGGATTTCTTCAATCGATTCCCTACGAGGGCCCTACAGCCACTCTCGTTCCTAACAACTAATCGCCTAAACCTCAAATTTTGTTAATGCATGTAACATAGAAGAAGGCACTCATTGTTGATGCGCAACAGTGAAGTAAATTAATCATTTAACATTATACCGCAAAGTTGTTCACCACGGATTTTACGAACCGCGATGTATGTGTTGCGTGCATGTTAGATTTTACATCTGATCACGATATTGAGAAATACCTCTCGAAGATTTTCACGAATCAGTTTGTGTGGAATGTAACCATATTTTTTTAACGACCATATGTAAGATAATGTACATATTGTATACGATGTAAAAAAAAACCAACTTTTATAGAAAAAAAAATTTTACACTTAAACATTTGAATTTGCCACATTAAGGAACGAAAAAAAAATATTTTTCATAGTTATCAGCCGTAGAAAATAAATGAAACTTAGCAATATTTTGCTGAAATGAAAAAAAAAATGTTGTATGAAAATTTTCGTCCGAAATTATATTGTCCCTGGGGAAATCTTGTGCTACGTTCGCTACGACCATAATTTTTGGATATTCGACAACGAGAATGAACTTAAAAAATTAGAAAAAAGGAAAACGTGAGCAATGCGAGTTATGCAAAATATTTCATTATATTTAACGTTATTATGCACTGGATACTTTTACGATGCGACATGCCAGCATCGCACCGCTTATTACAAGTGGAAGTAGTCAGTCTTGTTCCTTCTACAAAGGATTCTGTTCCAGGATTTTTGTATACATCGTCGTCGTTAAATAATAAGTATAAGAAAAAAGAAAAATGAAGAAACTGTAATTACATAGGTAATCTCTGTGTGAACGGTCGTTTTCATTATGTACATTACACAATTAATTCGTTTTATATATTAATATCTTCAATGATTTTTCATCTTTTGGATGCACGCGTAACTATAAATTTATACGTATAATACAGAGAAGTCTGTCAATTTCAAGAAGGAAGTGATTTTTGACGCAGCGTCACGTGGAAGGAAAGAACAAACGATAGAGCACACACTTTTGCAACCCAAAAAATGTCGCTCAAAATCAAGCGTACAAATACTCTCAATTATGTTCCGTATTTCGTTCATTCTTTGCGCGAGTCATATAATTGCTTATTTAATTAGGTATTAAGTTGAGAGCATCCGTCAAACCTCAATGGGCTCGCTGAATATTTCGCACCAGATTGGGCAGTGATTTGAGGCGGGACCGCCCCATCGCCAACCGTAAGGAATTCCCAAATGTGTGAGTCCCAGTCTCACCACCCGGGCTAAATCAGTATTGAATAACTTCTTTGAGCCTTTTCCCCAAATAATCTTATCTTTGTAGATGAATTTATCTGAATATACAGCGGAATTGCTCTCCTCAAGTGCCTCGTTGTAATTGTTCGAAGTATCGTCGGTAAGCGTAGTCACCAAGGAATATCGCGTTTTTTGTATCCGTAAAACGTTCAATTATTCTGTTGTCTAAAAGAGTCATACAAGATTTCCTTTTTTTCAACAATTTTTTTTTTTTACATTTGTTCGAGAGGTCGACGACCTAGTAATTTCATTCCTTTTGCTGGAACGTTCTTGGAGACTCTGGAGAGAAGCAATCTTTAAGATCCCACATCTTCCGGTTCCCTCTTGACGTCAAGCTCCCTCAAAGTTTTGTTGACTATGTGGCTACATCGAGAAGCACTTTTAAGTATTAAAAAAAAGAAACATAAAAACATTTTCAAAACCATACTTTAATTAGTAAAACAATTTTAAACGGTTTTTTTAAGCGAGAAATTTTGAATATGAAACACAAAAAAATGGTCTTTTTCTAAAAATTGAGCGAGCTTACCGCAGTTCAAAATGATACTTTGCTAAATGGCACGGCTACAGTGTACAGTACGAAGAAATAATCGTCGAATTGATTGATTTTTGTAACGAGATCATTTACGATCGGTTCTCTCAGCATTGATGGTTCGCACTGGCTCGCCAATTTAGTTCCAAGTTTGATTAGACAAAAAAATAATAATTCATCCGCGATTTTTGGATAAATAATTTTTGCATAGGTGCCAAAACTTCGACAAATCGAATTAGACATTTCATCAAGAACTATGATTACTTTTGCTGAATTTTTTAAAGAAGATAATTTATGACCTATGCATACTAAGGAAATTTTTTGTTTCTCACGTTTTAATAAATTATTTTTGCATAATAGAGAAAACTATAACGCAACGAAAACTTGTTCACATTTAGACATTTTTTATCAATATAATCAATAAGATTCATTAAAAAAATTTATTGGCTCTCTCCGTCAATACCCAAATTAAGTGCAATATTCCAACTAAAGCCATAATCTCGAAACCCTTTTTGTTTCAAATCGTAAATAATAACCGCTCAAGTTCCAAGGCTATCGAAGTTGTTGTCATGCGGGTCGAGAGGTACCTTGGTCGCTGATATTTATCGAGTTATATTATCGGTCAGTCTGCAGAAAAAAACACTTTAGCTCGTGCAATATTGATAAAAATAACTTCAATTAATATTTGAAGCATTTTCCCTAAAACTGGGAAATACAATTTTAATTTTCCACAGTGAAGCTTAGAATTTTTATTATTCGTATTTTATTATTGAAAATCAATCAAATATTCAAAACATAAATGACTATTAGGTCAATAATTACTTAATGTTTTTCCGAATTCAAATTCGGATTTTTTTTCCTGCAGTTTTTGAATGTTTTTCTTATGAAATTTTTATTGATTTATCCATTAATTCATTAATTATTAGTAAAAAAAAATTACAAATTATCGTTGCTTACTGAGCGAATTAATTTGTGTTTCTCGCATAGCGTCTCGAGCCTCGTTCAAAAAATCACTGAGAAAAACAGCAGTGTCTTTTCTCGTGCTTATACCACGTATTTTGCCAAATTTAACTTGACATATTTTGTCGATGAAAAGTTGTTTTTCAAGAATAGTGACCAAATTTGTAAAATGGTCACTCTGCGAATTCTCCAAAATGTAGTGCATGAGATTGAAAACAGATTTTTCGTATCGATCAATGATAGCGGCGATGTCTCTGGTCAAATAAAGAGTTGAGTCACCGCTCTTAATTACGGGAAAGTTTCGATTCTTATTAATGACCACAATTTTCTTTTTTCTGCATTGATTTTTAAGGTTCAGGGTGATCCATTTTTTGATTAGAGTATCTGAAAGAATGTTGAACAATGATAATATGTGAGTTACTATTTATTGATAACTTGAATTTCGGAGAATTACACTGCTTCGGATTCGCAAATATTGTACAAAATCATTTTTCCCTGATATTATTATCTCCAAAAATGAATGATTGATTTCATTCACAGTCCTTTTCATTACAAAAGCGTGCTCGTATCTACAATATATGGTATTAAAATTGAACTTAGATAACATTTCTTTTCTGAATCATAAACTTCGAGATATTAAAACATTGGAAATCTTCGGAATTTTTCTAAATTAAAAACTAAATTTCCAAAACAAATCAATTTCTTCCTACATTAGGAAAGAAATCGAGCAATTTTGAAAATAAAATTGAAAATTTGAATTCAACAATTTGGGATTTCTTGAGAGATAACATTATTATTTCTATATTCTCCATTGAACTTCTCAATCGATGTTTTTATTGAAAAAATACAAAATTTCGCCCTTAATAATCGATACAAAGCGAAATATTTGTTAATAAACGATTAGAAGGGTTTAATTATATGAAATCAAGTGCTGTAGGTACAAGGAGAACACTGAAGAACAAAATACGAGACACAAATTAGAAAAAATGATGTACATTAGACTTTATTTTGATATTTTATTCATGACCTTGTTACTGGCATACGCTTCGTAATGGCGTTCGCAATGAGTATCGATTAATCTCTCTTTTATCTTTCTATTATTTTCATGGCGTTATATTATTTCTCTTATTTTATTGTTATTACTATTACTATGATCATTATTTTGTTTATGAATATTATCATTCTGTACAAATTATTCGTTATTTAGAAATTTGTATAATTGCCTCAATGTACCAAGGTGTAATAAACTCAATGAATCTCTTTTTTCACGAACTCGAATATTTAACAATTCACTGATATTTTTGTACATAAAAGTAAAAGCACATCCCAGTCCACTGGAAAAATATCGAGTCAGGTTACCGAACCTTTAGAAAAGAATTATAACTTTGAAAATCGTCTAATTTACACGACACTTTATGGAGATGACTTGTTGCTCACATTTCTATTTAATAATTCATATATTAAATAATGATAAATGTTTGATATAAACTGTCTTGCGGTAAATTAAATTCTAAACATTCCGTAGCAACGATAAAAACAGAGAGTCACCGGACGTTTGAAGAAAATATTCACGATAGAACTTGAATGTGATCAGCAGACGATTTTTCGTAGCCATGACGTTCAAGAGGTTATGTTATCTTCCGCAGTTTTTACAATATTTTTAACGCTATTCTTGTTTTTGCCCGTTACAAATTGGCTCACATTTTTACCAATGTCACTGCGTACTTTATACGTATTTTCACTCATATTTCACTATTTTTTTTAACCAAATACAATAAGTCCAGCTTTTCTCTTTAACAGCAGTGCAGTTGTTGACATTTGTAGCTCTCCAAAAAATATCAAAAAATATCAAAAAGTTTCACAATTTTACACAATTAACACAATTAAGCTGAAATTTTCGATTTATGTTTACAGTTCGGACTAATAATTGGTTATAACTTTTTTAAACAAAATGCAGCCTAATTTATGAACAAGATGCACTGCGCACATACACTGCGCACATACACTGCGCACATGCACTGCGCACACCGGAAGTGCTCGGATCCTAGGGTAAATCGTGCACTGAATAATTATTTAATATCAATTAAAATATTAACTCTCAAACGATTTTCTTTGGCTCTCAAATCCTCTCAAACGATTCTCAAACGATTAAAAAAAAAATGAAACGTCTAAGTCCATTATTTCAGGAGATAAAAAAAATTGGGGCCAAGTTCACACCAAAAAATAAAATCGTTTTTACGTGAACAATATTAACTCTCAAATAATTATTCTTCTCTATCAAACTCTATCAAACGATTCTCAAACGATTTGCATTAATGAAAGTTTAAAAAAATAAAGTGGGGGGGCTAACTTCACGGAGGTCATTTGCTACTGTCACGGGTGCTGCGATTGGCTGCGATCAATCAGTTCCCCTAGACCATGGATTGGTCACACAAGAAGAATGGTATTAGGATGGCATATTCTCGCTTTCACGTTGTCGAATTCGAATTCGATCGGTGCACATAATCCGCCTCCAGACCAGGAGGCGGATTATGTGCACCGATCGAATTCGAATTCGACAACGTGAAAGCGAGAATATGCCATCCTAATACTATTCTTCTTGTGTGACCAATCCATGGTTTAGGGGAACTGATTGATCGCAGCCAATCGCAGCACCCGTGACAGTAGTAAATGGACTCACCAAAAAATAACCCTATGATGCATAAAGCACAGACCTTAAAAAATAGCAGAGCAGAAACCGCGATGAAGTCAACAATCGAATTCGATCATTGCACATAATCCGCCTCCTGTATGTAAGACCGTGGTTGATCACGGAACGGTCACTTTCACAGTGCGGATCAATTATATTACTATATTTGTAGGACCTTTACACCTGGTGGCAAAAATGAGAACTTTTTCACAACGGGATTTTGAGGAGGCCGTTACTACTTATTTTCCTATGCTGTGTCCACTCCATCTCTCTACTCTCCCTGGTGAAGTGCTAAAAAATTTCTAAAATATATGTGTAAATCAATAAAAGAAAACAAAAATGACATGTTAATGGTAAACAGCACTTGGATTTTCGATTACTCTATACATTTTATTGCGTCCGCGTTCGAAAACTCATCCTTTCATTGTACTTTTTCATTCTCCATGTTTTGGATAGAGACAGAACGATTATACTGGCTTAAAAATGTCGACTGACGCGCCGTCGCTGGTCGCGAGCGTCAAGCGATGAAAGTAGAAACTTGGTCAACTCCGTGAGCGACGTCTCGAGGGAGCTCGCGGCGGATGTGACGTTCGGAAAAGCAGAGGTCTCATTGGCTATCGCTCATCGCTCATCGCTCATCGCGTGCGGTGTGCAGAGGCTGTGGGGGGTATTCATAGTCGAGTCTTAAATGTAAGGCGATCTTAAGATCGCATTTATGAATGGATTGTGAATGGAGTCCATTTATAAATGCGATCTTAAGATCGCCTTACATTTAAGACTCGACTGTGAATACCGCCCTATATTAGTGGTGTGAACTTGACCTCCCGACTTTGACTTTTTAAACTTTTTATAATTCTAATCGTTTGTGTTTCGTTAGTGGGTTATTGTTAGAACAAATTAAACGTTTGTGGGATGAGTTTATCGCTTAAAAATCAAAAATCAAAATTAGCGTGAAGTTAGCTCCCCCGATTTTATTTTTAAAGCTTTATGAGTTTAATTGTAGGTCAATCGATGCGAAATCGTTTGTGTGAGATAAATATCACAATAAAAATGTTTGTTAAATGCTTGTTCGTGTAAAAAAAGCAAAAACAAAATTTGGTTAAATTTTTCCGCACCGGTTATTATGGGAGCTTTCCAACAAGTCGACACAGTGTGCCACTGTGTCGACACTGCGAGAGGTGCTTGTTGGAACGCTTTTTTAGTTTCTGACACAACCATCAGATGTCAGGCAGCTCGCAATTTCACTAGGTTCCTAACAACGAGTTCCTAACCTTAATATAATCGACAACATTTTCATCATGGTGAGATGATTATTTTTTCATATTTTTATTTTTATTGGATAAGCCGTGTTATAGTTTATAAAAAGGTTTATTGTAAACTTGACATAAATATTTTGTAGGACAACTTAGATGTAAGCATCGTTCTACTTATGGAGACACCAATCTTGAGTAGCAGTAGTTCCTCTACGTGTGTCAAATATGAGGAATGAATAGACCGAAATAGACAGAGGTTACAGAAGAGAAGTGTGTAGAAAGATGAGCCAACGTGAGAAAATGAAATTTCCCCGAGAAATTGGTAGCCATGTGTGAAGCAACACGCTAAAACTCTGCTACTCGCTATGTCTGGCTGTGTCGCACTGTGTCGTAGTAGGAATGCACTGTGTCGAACACTGTGCCACACTGTGTCGCTCTGTGTCGTAGCTGGAAAGCTCCCTATATCTAATCTCTGGTTATATTAACCGAAAAAGTTCCCGACAAAAAATAGAATCATATGATTTTTTGCTGGCGACGGGCAGTGTAGACAAAGCGGAATCGATTGAAAGTGGAGAATATCTCAAAATTACGTCTGTTAGATCAAAGTTTATGTAAAAAAATATGAAAACCATTCCGTGGTATCGATCATATTATTCACAAGATGTTCATAAAAGGTTTGTTCGTGCTAGCTGCACTTTCTGCACTTTCTACACTTTTTTTTGGAATTTATATTACTATATATTACAAAAGTGTAGAAAGTGCAGCTAGCACGAAAAACCTAATGATTTCATTTTCGTCGCGGCAACATTTCTCGCCAATGGAGTACCAGTTATATAACGAAAAAAGTTGTTTACGCAGAGTCCCGGAATAACAAGTGATGCGTTTTTCAGATTATGCATGAGGTCGTGTAATGAAAAACTCCGTTCCATTTCTCACGACGATGAAAATTGTCAAAAGGATAATAAGAAGTAAAAAATTTCATTTTTGGTGCAGCACATCTTTTGCTCGAGGGGTGTGATCATAACCAACAAAGCTGATTGTACAGAGGCTGTACTATCGCGGTACAACGGATAATTCTTTTTCAGATATTAAGCGTGTGGCTGTGCTTTAGAAGCGTTTCATTTTTGGCGGAGCAAGATCTCTTGCTCATGAGGTGTAATAACCAATAAAATTGGTTGCACAGAATCCGAGAACAATGGATGATTCATTTTTAGGTTATGCACGTGGCTGCGAAAAATTTTGGTTTTTTTCTATGGGAAGATCTCTTGTCAATAGGCTACACCGTATCAACGAAGTTAGTTACACAGTCTTAATACAAAGCATAATTGTTGTGATTGCACTCTGCAAAATTGTATTTTTGCTGTTGGAATATGCGTTGTTCATTGTTTGTGAATCTGCGTAAACATCGTAGAATGGTTATATAGTCTGTCACAATTAAAATGACATCCGCAACCTAAAAACGAATTATCTGTTATCCTGTAATACGGGGACTCTCCAAAGTCAATTTTGTTACTCATAATTATATCCCATTTGCAAGAGATTTTGTCACAGAAATGATCAAAATTTTTTATCGCACAGCTATACCCAGAATCAAGAAATCAATCATCTGTTCTCCTGAGATTCTCGTAAACAAATTGTGTTGGTTATATTTACATAGATGAATGAATGACAACGCAAACCTCATAGACAACAAAACGATTACTTAACTATCCTGAATGCCGATCTCTCTAGGAAGGAAAAAAAGAGAAGAAAACCGAGAAACGAGCATGGGCTATGGACACTGTATGAACATCCATTTTGGCGAATAAAATTTCTTTTTTGTTTTAAAATTCGTTATTTTATTATATTTGTTTCAGAGAATGTAGCGTTCGCTTCAATTATTCAATATACTCTCATCATCATCATACTTCGGGTGAAGGTCATAGATTCTATACTGTTGCAACTTTTTCCTGTGTTTAATCTCAGAAGAAGCTGGAAAAGTAATGATTCCAACAAGGCAATGAAGGCAGCATAGAAATTATTTTTTGTCCAACATATTATGTTTTTAATTTTCGTAGTTCTTAGTTTCGATTTTCAAGTGTTTCAATAAAATCATATATTATAAAATTGCATATATTATCATTTTCAGAGTAAATATTACAACTTCAAATTATCAAGAGACTCGGTAGAGTCTCGGGACAAGTACATTGACAGCTCTGTCGTCTGCTGTCCCGAGGCTCGCCGCCGAGTCTATATTATCTCTAATCTATATTATCTCTAAACAAGACGATTCGCGGTGGTGGGGGTAAAAATTTTATGACGTTTTCGCTAATTGTAGAGCCTAGGAGTCATTTGGCGGCTTGAGAAGCGAACTTTTGACTAATTGAGCGATGCTCTTTCGATTGAGCCTAAAATCAGCACGATTGGTTGCGTAATTGCTGAGAAAAAACTTTGCACAGGCTTAGGATTATGCTCGATTCTATTACATTCAAGAATTTGCCTTGTCTGTATATGCGCTCAGACGATACAATCAAAGGCGTTTTGATGCCCATCAAAACCCATTTCCATAAAAGCCGGTCTCCGGCAACGGAAGCAACGAGTTGCGATTGGTCACGACGACTCGTCTTTCCTCTGTACGGAGCCAACATAAAGTTTGAACGTTGTTTTGACATAACGAAGTGCGGGACGTGTGAGCAATTATATCGATAAATTTATAAAAAAAATCATTTCATGGTTCAGTGTGGTGATATTCGATCGATCATCCATATGACAGCTGACCAATATCTTTTTTATAACAGTCATGAGGTTATAAAGATCGCGGTCAATTTCAACTTTTGGTTAGAGTGGTGTTTATAGATAGACGAGTAAAGAGTGACTTTTATATAGATAGAATAGTGACGGTGGGAAAATAAAGTGTAATAATAAACCATTGAACAGTGTCTAAATAAATATTGTTTTAATTATACCTAGCCCCTACAATTTTTTTCCAAACGTAAACTCTGCTACAACGGAATCGAAAATGATCCCTTTTCTCTTTTACCATCAAAATGTTCCCCGAATGCAATAACGAGGTTTATTTAGAAACCATACTCTTCGTTTTTTCTGTTAACCAAGAGAATGGTGTATGATAAACTCGTATTCGGTGAATATTTAATATCTTTGTCGTGAGGTTATAAAGATCGTGGCCAGTTTCAACTTTTGCTTAAAGAGACTTTTATTATAGATAGAAGAGTGATAGTGCAAAAAAAAAGTGTAATTGGACAGTGTCTAAATAAATATATTTTTTTATTAACCCTAGACCCAACAATCCATTTTTCTGAACGTAAACTCTAGAACGAAGTCGAAAACGGTGCCTGTTTACTTTTACCATAAAATGTTCCTCGGATACAAAAATAAGGTTTATTTAGAAACCATTCTCTTTGTTTTTTTTTTTGATAACTAAGAGAAAGGTGTATGATAAACGCGTATTCGGTGAATACTTAATATCTTTGTTGGGAGGTTATATAGATCGCGATCAGTTTCAACTGTTGATTAAAATGACTTTTATCATATTACCGATGGAAGAGTAATAGTGCAAAAATGAAGTGTGATTCAATAAATAAAATTTTGAAGGGTGTCTAAATACATATTTTTTTTTATTAACCCTAGTCCCAACAATTCATTTTTCCGAACGTAAACTCTAGAACGGAGTTGAAAACGGTGCCTCTTCTCTTTTACCATAAAATGTCCCTCGGATGCAATAACAAGGTTTATTTAGAAACCATTCTCTTTTTTTTTATAACTATATAAGGGAATGGTATATGATAAATTCGTATTCAGTGAATAATTAATATCTTTGAACAGTCGTTAGGTTATAAAGATCGCGGTCAGTTTTATTTGGTTAAAGTGAAACTTTAGGTTAACGTTATTGGAATATGTAGATAGAAGAGTGATAGAGTGCAAAAATAAAGTGTAATTCAATAAATAAATTTTAGAACAGTGTCTAAATACATAATTTTTTTTAACCCTAGCCTCAATATTCCAATTTTCCGAATGTAAACTCTACAATGGAGTCAAAAACGGTGCCTCTTCTGTGTTACCATAAAATGTCCCTTGCATGCAATAACAAGGTTTATATGGAAACTATTCTCTACGTTTTTTATATAACCGAGAGAATGGTGTATGATAGCACTCTAGGTTTGAATTATACATAGTTTTAAACTACCCTAGAGTGGTTAAATACATGAAAATACTATTTGCACTTGCAACCCAAAATGGAATCAAGTGACGCGAAATAATTTTGAGCGAAACGATATTTGATTCGAGAAAAAAAAATTCATAAGTACTTTACCAATTTTGTTTTCCCTATTGTTCATGAGATAGAATTTATGATCAATAAACGTTATAAAAGAAAAATTCATGTGGCACTTCGACCGAAATTCTTTTTTCCAATCACACCTTTGCTCTCGAAATTTGGTGCGCATACGTTTTAGGGTTCCGTACCCAAAGGGTAAAACGGGACCCTATTACCAAGACTCCGCTGTCCGTCCGTCTGTCTGTCTGTCCGTCTGTCACCAGGCTGTATCTCATAAACCGTGATAGTTAGACACTTGAAATTTTCACAGATGATGTATTTCGGTTGCAGCTATAACAACAAATACTAAAAAACAGATTAAAGTAAATATTGAAGGGGGCTCCCATACATCAAACGTGATTTGTTGCCGTTTTTATAGATAATGGTACGGAACCCTTCGTGCGCGAGTCTGACTTGCACTTAGCCGGTTTTTTTGTCTCAAAATCTCGTTTCGTTATGATTACTTTTATTGAAAAACTTTCGGTGCATTCTGATGATATTGGAGTAATTTCTCGGTGTCATTTTTTATGAAATACTTTCCTATCCGTTGATCTGTTGGAATGGATGTTTCAGTGTAATATTTTTTCAAATTTTTTTAAAAAATCAAAAAAACATTAAAGTTTTGATACTTGTTCGTAGTTCTTTTATCAAGAGACTCGGTAGAGTCTCGGGACAAGTACATTGACAGCTCTGTCGTCTGCTGGCCCGAGGCTCGCCCGAGTATATTATCTCTGAATAAAACGATTTGCCGTGGTGGGGGTAAAAACTGAAATTCATTTTCTTTAATTACGAAGCTCAGGAGGCATATGATGATTTGAAAATTGAACTGGAGATTTATTACGAAAAAATGCTTCGATTGAGCACTAAATCAGCACGATTAATGCCGCATTTGCTGAGAAAAAACTTTGCACAGGCTCAAGATTATGCTAACATCGAAGTATTGGCATGTCTGTATACGACGCAATGAAAGGCCTGTTGACGCCTTCCGAGCTTGTGATTGGCCATTCCGTTAGATCTTTCTCGTTAGATCTGCAGTTTTTATTTTCCACACTTAACTGTACGACGGAAACGAAAGCGATCTCTTTTCTCTTTCGCGATTAAATGTTCCTCGTATGAGATTTCTTAAGAAATCATTCTTTTCGTTTCTTTGATAACTATGAAATGGTGTACGTTGAACTGTTAATCATGATTGGTGTGAATCGATGTAAATTTGGCAAAGAAACTATAAAACTAATAATGAGTGTCAAAAAAATGTATATGGCAAGATTTGTTATTATCATGCCGAGTTTTGAGCAGTGTCTAATGAATATTTTTTTTAACTCAACACCGTTGACAATTTATTTTATTGGTCCCTTTCCTCTTTATTATAAAATGTTCCTCGCTTGCCATAATAAAGGTTTGTATATCATAAAATGTTCCTTGCATGATAATTGTTGGTCCATTTCAAAAGATTTTCGACGTCGCTTTTCTATCCAAAACATGGTGTAGAATTATCTCGCGTTTGATGAATTAATAGACAAATACACTGTCAACCTGCATCTGGATATATATGGATGCCTCTGGATGATAACCGTAGTAAGTAATGATATATCTTTATGTGAAAATGGCTTGTATAATATATCCTTATGTCAAAAGACTATGGCGATATATAGTCCATATCCTGGTATTATCAAAATTTGTATCTTCGGATTGCAACGAATACCTATAGACTCTAAAAATTCTGTGAAGCGACAAATGAACCAACTATTTCCACTTCTTGGCTCCAATTGTAGCATTATGAATTGAACATTTTGTTATGAAAATTCGTCGGTTGCTCATTTGTCAATGGCATCAAAAATATTGTCTTTGGAACACCATGGATATACGCAATATTTCAGAATTTTGTTTGGCTCAATATGCTCTATATTTTTTCACATCCCCGCTTTAATTGTAGCATAATGAATTTTAAAAAAATATTTCAGAAAGTCTTCCGATGTGTTTTTTCTGACATTATCAAAATTTATATCTTTGAATTCCAACGAATACCTACAGACGTTGGAAATTGTGTGAAGCGACAAATGTACCAAGTATTTCTATTTTTGCCTCCGATTTTAGCATTAAGAATGGAAAATTTTGTTATGAAAATTCTTCCGCTGCTCATTTGTCGATGCGATCAAAATTATTGTCTTTGGGATGCCAGAATATATGCAAAATTTCAGAATTTTGTTTGGCTCAAGATGCGCTCTATTTTTTCACTTCCCTACTTTAGTTGTATTATGAATTTTGAAAAATTATTTCAGGAAGTCTTCCGATGTGTTTTTACTGATATTATCAAAATTTGTATAAATGAATTGTAACGAATACCTACA
Source organism: Rhimphoctona megacephalus (assembly GCA_963989365.1). Classification (NCBI taxonomy): domain Eukaryota; kingdom Metazoa; phylum Arthropoda; class Insecta; order Hymenoptera; family Ichneumonidae; genus Rhimphoctona; species Rhimphoctona megacephalus. The sequence continues at coordinate 2,105,716 of OZ022415.1, read as the reverse complement.
GACTCTGGAAATTCTGGGAAGCGACAGATGTGCCAAGTATTTTCCCTTTTTGGTTTCGATTATAGCATTAGGATTTGAAAATTTTGTTATGAAAATTCTTCGACTACTCATTTGTCGATGGGTTAAGAATTGCTGGCTTCAGAATGCCACGCATACATGCAAAATTTCAGAATTTTGTTGGGCCCAATGTGCGCTACATTTTTTCAATTCCCTAATTTAGTTGTAGCATAATGAATTTTGAAAAATTGTTTCAGGAAGTCTTCTGATGTTTTTTTACTGATATTATCAAAATTTATATCATTGGATTGCATCAGATACCTACAGATTTTGAAAATTCTGTAAAGTAACAAATGTACCAAGTATTTCCACATTTTGGCTCCGATTGTTGGATTATGAATTAAAAATTTTGTTATGAAAATTCGGCGGTTGCTCATTTGTCAATGGGATCAAAATTATTGTCTTCGGAACGCCATGAATATATGCAAAATTTCAGAATTTCATTTGGCTCTGTTGAGCTGTATTTTATCACTTCCCCACTTTAGTTGCAGCATAATAAATTTTGAAAAATTGTTTCAGGAAGATTCAGGAAGGATGTGTTTTTACTGATAATATCAAAATTTGTATCATTGAATTGCAACAGATACGTACAGACTTTGAAATATCTGTGAAGTGACAAGTGTGCCCAATATTTCCACTTTTTGGCTCGAATAGTGGCATTATTAGGACTTGAACATTTTATTATGAAAATCCTTCGGTTGCTTATTTTTGGATGGGATTAAAATTTGGCTTCGAAAAGTAATGGCTACATGCAAAATTCATAAACTTTATTGAGCCCAATGTGTGGTATGCTTGAGTTGTGGCATGATTAATTCAAAAAATTGTCAGAAAGTCTTTGGTTCCTTTTTTTTTGGAAGTATAAAAATTTGTTTCATTGGAACGCAACGTATACTTACAAACTTTGGAAATTTCCTGGAGCAACATGTGTTCTCAGTATTTCTACTTTTTGGCTCCTATTGTGGCATAACGAATTGAAAAATATTTTCAAAAAGATTTGCTCTACGGATGCTCTGGTTGTGATGGTACGAAAATTTGCACGAACATAATGCAACTGATACAACTCAACTCGATCCATTTTCTTGGGCACAGTACTGATCTAAGTTTGACCGCTTTGTTGAATTTATTGTTTTAAAATATCCATAACATACTTTCTGAACTTTTCAATATTCAAAGATAATATTAAAATATCTGTAAGTTCTAGTTTTGAGGCTTTCACGGCCATTATTGTTATAAATATCAAAATTTGTATCAAAATATGTATCATGGGAATGTAGCCGATACCTACAAACTTTTAACATTTTGTGAAGCGACATGTGCGCCAAGTATTTCCACTTTCTGTCTCTGATTGTGGCATTGTGAATTGAAAAATTTATTACCAAAAGTCTTCTGCTGCTTATTTTTGGATGGGATTAAAATTTCTATCCTCGGAACGCAATAGATACATCCAAATTTTCTGAACTTTGTTGGGCTTAAAGTGCAGTATATTTTTTCACTTTTCATACAAATATAATAAGGAGATACTGCTATTTAATATGTTTCTTTGATAAGCACAAATTCAAATTGCTACAAATTCTATGGAAGAGTTCTGACTGCTCTAATCTTGCCCTCAAAAGCTTTGTAAATTTTTGTATCGGACTCCCAGTTCCCGACTTATTTTAGCCTGATTCCAGAAAGGTAAATCGAAATGTCAAAACAATTTGACTGGCTTGAGAATAAAAAAAATGCCAAATTGAAAATTCCAAAACACGTGTCCCTTTATTTCATGGGGAAAAATCCAAACTCGAATTAGAAGGGGTCAGGGTTTGGAAATGAAAAAGCGATAATTTCCGAATGTAACCTTTTTCTAATCTATATAAAGCGAGATGTTCGAAAAGAACGAGAAAAAACGAATCATATCATGCATAAAAATCCCCCTCGCGGAAAAAACCTGGACAAGTACATTTGTTGACCGCCGTTCCCATATTTTTCCACGAATATACATACACTGCAAAAACCTTTTCTCGCAAAAATCCCTGAGAAAATCTAATCCTATCAAAAAGTAAGAAAACAGACCACTCTCAAAAAATATATCAAATAAATTCAAATCACACAAAACAAAATGAGTTAATCCTCGCGAAAAGCTAAGGTTGGGTTTCGCAAAAAGTTTTAAAATAAATTGAGTTATACTAAAATATATGTGGCCAAATATGGGAGGCTTTATCGTGTGACAAAATCTTTAAATAATGTTGAATGTTGATAGAGAAAAGAATCACGTTCGAAAATGCAGTTGTTTTACCTACCAGAATGAAAATAACAACTCTGTATTAATAAGAGTCTGAAGCAAAAAAAGATTGCAAACGAAAAAAAATTAGATGAAAAAGAATTTCGGCCGAAGTATTTGGCGATGTTGTCACCATGACCGATACATTATGTAAATTAAGTGAAAAAACATTCGTCAAGTACTTCGGCCGAATTTTTTTTTAATCTAATTTTTTTCTATGTTTTATAAAACAATTTGTAATTCAAGGACGATGCATCATATTCTTCCGTCATTTCATCTTTGAAAGAATAATAATTCTGAGGCTCCTGATAGTAATGTTAAATATAATTATCTATTTGTAGCTTAGACCGAAATTGCTAATATCCTCGCTGCCTTTTCGCCCATAAATGCCTTATTCTAATACACAACTTGAAAGCTAATGATAAAGTATTTAATTTTCTGAAATTTTGTCTTAGGGAAAAACTGGTACTTGAGGTCTCTTCTATAACACTTCCCTGCTAAGCTATAATCGAATAATAACCTATCAACGAATTACTAACATCTCGAAAATACTTCGAGTCTGTAGTTAACTCTTTTGAAAACATTATAACTTTTTTCTTATCACAGGAACGAAACGCTGCTATATTTAAACTACCTCAATAACAATGAATTTATGGGAGAAAATCTGTCTCATTCTCTTATGTTGAATTAGTAGTGTGAGCAGTACTGATTCCTGACATTGAAATAAATCGATGATGCAAATACCTTGTAAGTTTATTTGTTATATACATACTCTATTGGAGTCTATATAAAGCGAAATATATGAAAATACTATAGAAAAAAGAAGTGATATCAAATAGCAAAAATCCCCTCCCGGGGGAAAAAAACCTGGACAAGTACATTGGTGGTCCCTCGTTTCCCTATGATATCACAAAAAATTCAAAACCCCACTTAAATTTTTTTTTTTTATGTTTACTAATTTTATTCACATCCCGGAAGGAAACCAACTATATAGATCACGAAATATCCGGCCAAAAAACCAGACTTCATAATAAATGTTACTTTGAATTTATTTCCACAGAACGAAACAAGAATCAAAACATTAAAATATCAGCGTTATCAAGATGAGACTAATACCTCTTATAATTGGTGTGTAAGAAGTATCAATAGTCTAGAAAAAAATGAAAAAAGGTCGACATCTAAATTACGTGCAGCAGTAAAATTTATGATATCAGTATTAGGACAAGTATTTCTTTGGTGACAGAAGATATCAATATGGACGTACCGGCAACGTAGGGCATGCAGTTGGTGCATTGCTTCTGGGATCTCCTAAGTTGAGTAGCTACTTGTGTTTTGGCTATGGCGCGGCCAATGTTGCCAAATGCAATGTTTTATGACCTAATGAAACAACATTGCCCGCGCCATGGCTAAAATAACGAAAAACAAGCAGGAACAGGAAGTTTCGCATAAGATCCCATCAGCGTTGCCAGATTCTGCGACGTCGCTGTGTTAAAAGATAGCAAATTGGGCGATTTCTGGCAACGCTGGATCCCATGCTTTTGTAATGTTAAAAAAAAACTTCAATTTATGTCTGTACATGATAGCACAGTTTTGTTTGATTGGTAATAATTTGATGAACGTTCACCACCGTACGTTGAGCGTATACGCACAGAGTACTTGTCCGGCCCATAACTTTTTATTAAAATGGCTCATTCCAGTAAAAATCAGGGGTCTCTCTCAAATATCAAGGATTATAAATATGCACTTTTTCATTGTTGGTGTTGTCTTATTTAATTTTTATCTTTTTATGATTAATCCCGCATAACGGTTTAAATTCGCATTTTCAAAACATAAAGGGCTATTTTGATAGATGGCGCCCAAGAACGTCAAAATGAAATGAACGGAGGGGGATTATTTTGTGTGAAATTTGCGTGATCTTAAAACTTTGGATACAAATTTGACGGTACATTCATAGCCTGCATTGATCTTTTGACCATTCACCAGTGATTACTTAGATCTTCTACTAATAAATAGTAGCTTTCCAAAGTATAATAACTTTCATTGCTGGCAATAGTAGTTTTCGAAAGTATGATACGCTACATTGCTGGCAATGGTTTACTGAGTCGCATTTTCAGAAATTTCATAACTGACTGCACTTTATGTTAATGCAATTTTATGATGACTACGAACACCATTTTATTCCGATTGAATCGACGTTGAATGTTGCGTATGATACAAAGCCATTCTGAAATTCGCAGAAGAATTGATTTTCTTATAAATTTCTGACGGCGAAAAGCAACGCATGCAACGAAAAGCACCGCCAATTTGATTTTTACTGGAATGAGCAATTTTAATAAATGTTATGGGCCGGACAAGTATTCTGTGCATATACGCTCAACGTACGGTGGTGAACGTTCATCAAATTATTACCAATCAAACAAAACTGTGCTATCATGTACAGACATAAATTGAAGTTTTTTTTTTAACATTACAAAAGCATGGGATCTTATGCGAAACTTCCTGTTCCTGCTTGTTTTTCGTTATTTTAGCCATGGCGCGGGCAATGTTGTTTCATTAGGTCATAAAACATTGCATTTGGCAACATTGGTCGCGCCATAGCCAAAACACAAGTAGCTACTCAACTTAGGAGATCCCAGAAGCAATGCACCAACTGCATGCCCTACGTTGCCGGTACGTCCATATTGATATCTTCTCAGTCACCAAAGAAATACTTGTCCTAGTACTGATATCATAAATTTTACTGCTGCACGTAACTTAGATGTCGACCTTTTTTCATTTTTTTCTAGACTATTGATACTTCTTACACACCAATTATAAGAGGTATTAGTCTCATCTTGATAACGCTGATTTTTTAATGTTTTGATTCTTGTTTCGTTCTGTGGAAATAAATTCAAAGTAACATTTATTATGAAGTCTGGTTTTTTGGCCGGATATTTCGTGATCTATATAGTTGGTTTCCTTCCGGGATGTGAATAAAATTAGTAAACATAAAAAAAAAAAATTTAAGTGGGGTTTTGAATTTTTTGTGATATCATAGGGAAACGAGGGACCACCAATGTACTTGTTCAGGTTTTTTTCCCCCGGGAGGGGATTTTTGCTATTTTTTACATGTATCTCAACAAACAAGAAAGTACGCAAGCCAGTGAAAAAATTGAAGTTCGGTATTTACAAAAATGATTTTTCACCACACATGCACCGAAAGTTCAACTTTCCGAAATCGGAAAGTTGAACTTTCGGGGCATGTGTGGTGAAAAATAGTATACGCTCCACGGGAGTGAAATTAGACTACCTCAAACCGCGTGCTTGTCACCCTCGCCTTCGGCTCGGGTGACAATTCTGCCCGCGGTTTGAAGTAGTCTACTTTCCCTCCCTAGGTGCGTAATATACTCTTTTGCATCAATCATTTTCATCTTGATATCCGTGAATTTCATGCTTTTTGATAGTTCGTAATTTGAGGACCAAATTGCCAACTCATCAATAACAGGTTTCTGACACCTAGCAATGAGTCTAGAGCACATCTTAAGATGCAAGAATACTACATTAATAACTTACCATGTTGACAATTTTAAATTATACAAATTGCATTACGGTATATCTTAACATCGTATCACTTGTGACGTGGTAATTTTGCCCACGTCATATAAAGCTAAATATCGGCAAGGCATGAGAGAACACGTTTGTTCTCTTTAAAGAATTACTCTCGAGCAAAATCCATAAGGGCCAAATGCGAGCGTATTTCCGTATTATTAATTTTATTTTGTATTATTTTTATTATGAACTACGTACGAGCGAACGACGGGTTCATGCAGCGAAAACATCAAGAATATTCTGGTCGTCAGTATCGTTGTATCGTCGTGAGGGAAGGCATAGGCCGCGTCAAGGTCAGCCGTAATTGTCATCGATGGAACGCGAAAAGTGTATCGAGAGGGGTTGCTAGCTCGAAGCCCTCACCCGGAGCTGTTTAATCTCGAGAGGTGCGTCTAACAGCATCGTGAATCTTCGGAAAATCTCGGCTGGCAAGGGTCAACGTTCGCCAGCGTAGCGCTCAACCAAAATTCGAATTTGCGAGTTGGAAAGGAGACGAAAAATCGAGAAGATTCTAGATTCCCGCGAGTAGGCAAAGGGTGGGGGGCTAGGACCTAAAACTATAAAATCGCATTTCCATAAGTTATCGGTGACTTTCGTTTTGGGACAGCAACGAGGACAGACGTCTTCTCTTAAGCCATCGCCAACCCGATCAAAAATACGACGTTGCCGGAATAATCGAGGGGAAATTTCCGTGGTCTTTGCCCGGATTTCCACCTACGGAAACTGTAGCGGTGAGCCGTCGTCTCGCTTTAAATTTTGTTATTGTTGAGATAAAGAGCGCTCTATTTTGATATTGGAGATTTATAAGAATTTTTAGTTAAAAGAGCGATATTGTTTCGGGGTACGTTCGCGTTTGGGAGTTTCTGTTGAAATCTGTTATCGCGTGATAAAATCTTCCGCGTCGTAATTTCGTTGCAATAATTATCGAATTGCCGAGAGGAATTCTAATTTCAATAAGTCCAAACGAGTCCTTAAATTAAGAAAGAATAAAGTATCGAAATTTCACATTGTTATTAACGGGACAGACCTAGTTGGAATTTTCGAAAAATCGATTTTTTTTTATTTCATTTTCAAAAAGTAGAATCTCTTACGAACATTTTCCGCCCAGGTAAATGTAAATCGGACCATTATTCGCCGAAATACAAGACTTTGTAGCACGTCGTGTCTGGGCCATAGGTAAGCAGGTAGCGGACTTCAAGTGCGTTTTTCTCGAAACCATGTTTTTGAAGTCGGTGATCACTGTAGCTCGAGAACGGCTTTACCGATCGGGTTGAAATTTATATCACTTCTTCTATACATGGTAGTCCTCCATATGAACGAAGGATTTTTTTTTTGGATAATTATTTTTATTTTTAATAGCAAAAAATGGAACTGATATTTTGGTCAAAAAAACACTTTTGACTTTTAACGGCCGCCATTTTGTGAAAAATGGAAATTTTTCAAAACCCTTCGTTCAACTGGAGCATTATATCATTAACTAAAAATCCCCTCCGTTTTTTTTGTTTCAGATGAGCCGTTGCAGCGTGAGCTTGATCACCGCAAACCGTGTTTTTTTTTGCAGCGTCCTCGGCAATTGACGGTCACCAGCTTATTTCGATATGTATTGCGTTGAAAAAATTGCAACATATACATTACATATGTATCTTTTAAATGGAAGAACTTTTGTTGTGAATTATTTTATCGTTTGACCAAAAAAAAATCGGAAAAAAGGCCTTTTTCTTTGACGTTCCAACTAACGTGGTTAATTATGGAATGAAGTCGTGAATTTTCGATCTTTATAATATTTTATGTGAATTGATTTATTATTGAATGTTATGTAAAATTGATGGTTAACGAAACTGATTGTGATCGACTAATTAGTATGAGAAAAGTACCGAGAGAAAGTAGTTCATTAAGAGAAAATTTTCCGGAAATAACTCAACTGATTATATTAATTATATTATTTATTCATTGTTTATTTATTTAAAATCCAAATAATTTATTTGTTAAATAAAGATTAATTGTAATTCCGGAACTTGTATAATTTTTGGTGTGTGATTTTATTCTGGTACAACTGACCTCGCTCCTCTACCAACATCAGTAGAAACTTGCTATCGCCGGGAAAAATAACTTCATTCGTGCTCGATAATGTCATATAAATTTGTTTAAGAGAAATCTTAAACTGGCGCCTAGGCTTTATCGAGATCGAATGTTAATTTGAGCGCTTAGACGGGAAAAAGCGTTACACACTATATACATTTGATTAAACAATTTTTGACTTACACAAACAAAAAAATTAGTCACTGATAACTTTCTTAAGTCGATCATAAAAAAATGTTCGAAACATGAACCTTTGTAGAGATTCTTTAGTTTATAGGGTAAAAATTACGGCTATTTTGTTTTTTCGAATGCACTATTGAGGAAAAAACTATATCAATATCAATATTTACAACGCTGAATATATTGATATTTGTAATAATTCTATTCAACAGAACTATTCTCATTCAATAAGAACATTAATAATTAACAAAAATCCATCAGCAACAGAAATAAGGTATATAAACGTAACTAAAAACGAGGTTTCCTGATGTTTCCTTTCAGAATCTGATGATAAAAGAAAGTAGATATATATTTTAGGAGCCTAGATCCAAATGCACATTGATCTTGATTGCGTTGTAACTGTATCAAATATTATGTATTACCCAAATAAAAGTCGAGTACTAATAAAGCGTCTAATATTGTCTAAAAATCATTCAATAATCCTGTATTTCTCTTGTATTTACAATATATAAATAATGTGCTGGAAAAAATATGTTTTCATTTTTATTCCTGCAGGAAATCGATATTGTGGTATTGTCGAAACTCTACCCTGGGTTGAAACCCGTTTGCAACCGAATGGTGAACTGGCGGGATGATCACAGTTGACGAGGAATTAACTGAACATTGTTCTTGCTTTATTTTTAAACATCTCTAGTTATTAATGTATCGGAATATCAATAAAATGTATATAAATTTTTTGGGGCCATTTATCTTTAGAAATATATGATGAAGGGATTCGCCTGACTAATTTATTTGAGTATACAACGATTTAGCAAATGTTTCGACATTATGAACAATTTACAGCAATTAGGCCTGATATATTTTTATTGTGTGAACATATTACCATAATAAATTTGTCATGCCTTTGTAGGTACTATAAATACTTTAGGAATCAACTAACTGATTAATTTTTTACCGTTTTTTTACATATTTACATAAATAATGGCTTATTTAATTTCGTCACGTACAAACAACCCATGCAGCATCGAAGTCTTATTTGAGGTCTTATGTCCGCTTCGTAAACGTCTTTATGACTACATCGTAGAGGTCTTTTATACGTCTACGATGCGGACATAAGACCTCAAATAAGACAAATAAGAATATGCATAAATATTATATAGGAATATAGTGCATCGAACAATTTCCAAACATATCTGCACCAACATATTACAAAAAAACCGCCACGGAGGGGTCGGCAGAGTGGTGAGAGGTTTATGCAAGACTTGAACCGAATATGGTTTTTTTTCACATGATCTAACAATCTTTTTAAATGAGATATTCTCCACCTTCCATCGATTCCGCTTCTTGTAAATGCCTAATCTCATAGGAGTATCGGAGCTCCTAGCCCTGATGGTGCCAACTGTAACGTTTGCGTAACGTCGGCAATACGCTGAAACATTACACGGCATCCATCCGGAAGCCTCAAACAATTGAAGCGAACGCTACATTCTCTGAAACAGATATAATAAAATAACGAATTTTAAAACAAAAAAGAAATTTTATTCGCCAAAATAGATGTTCATACAGTGTTCATAGCCCATGCTCGTTTCTCGGTTTTCTTCTCTTCTTTTCCTTCCTAGAGAGATCGGCATTCAGGATAGTTAAGAAATTGTTCTGTTGTCTATGAGGTTTGCTTTGTCATTCATTTATCTATGTAAATATAATCAACACGATTTGTTTACCAGAATCTCAGGAGAACAGATGATTGATTTCTTGATTCTGGATATAGCTGTGCGATAAAAAATTTTGATCATTTCTGTGACAAGATCTCTTGCAAATGGGATATAATTGAGTATAACAAAATTGATTTTGGAGAGTCCCCGGATTACAGGATAACAGATAATTCGTTTTTAGGTTGCGGATGTCATTTTAATTGTGACAGACTATATAACCATTCTGCGATGTTTACGCAGATTCACAAACAATGAACAACACATATTCCAACAGCAAAAATACAATTTTGCATAGTGCAATCACAACAATTATGCTTTGTATTAAGACTGTGTAACTAACTTCGTTAATACGGTTGTAGCCTATTGACAAGAGATTTTCCCATAGAAAAAATCAAAATTTTTTGCAGCCACGTGCATAACCTAAAAATGAATCATCTATTGTTCTCGGATTCTGTGCAACCAATTTTATTGGTTATTATACCTCATGAGCAAGAGATCTTGCTCTGCCAAAATTGAAACGTTTCTAAAGCACGCTTAGTATCTGAAAAAGAATCATCCGTTGTACCGTGATAGTACAGCCTCATCTGTACAACCAGCTTTGTTGGTTATGATCACACCCCTCGAGCAAAAGATTGTGCTGCACCAAAAATGAAATTTTTTAGTTCTTATTATCCTTTTGACAATTTTCATCATCGTGAAATCAATCTGAAAAACGCATCGCTTGTTATTCCGGGACTCTGCGTAAACAACTTTTTTCGTTATATAATTGTACTCTATTGGCGAGAAATCTTGCCGCGACGAAAATGAAATCTTTATGAACATTCTTGTGAATAATATGATCGATACCAGGAAATGGTTTTCATATTTTTTCACAAGAACTTTGATCTAACAGACGTAATTTTGAGATATTCTCCACTTTCAATCGATTCCGCCTTGTCTACACTGCCCGTCGCCAGCAAAAAAATCATATGATTCTATTTTTTGTCGGGGACTTTTTCGGCTAATGTAACCGGTTCGAAAAGATTTAACCAAATTTTGTTTTTGCTTTTTTTACACGAACAAGCATCTAACAAACATTTTTATTGTAATATTCGTCTCCCACAAACGATTTCGCATCGATTGACCTACAATTAAACTCACAAAGCTTTAAAAATAAAATCGGGGGAGCTAACTTCACGCTAATTTTGATTTTTGATTTTTAAGCGATAAACTCATCCCACAAACGTTTAATTTGTTCTAACAATAACCCACTAACGAAACACAAACGATTAGAAGTAGAAAAAGTTTAAAAAGTCAAAGTCGGGGGGCCAAGTTCACACCACTCCCTATATTCCGTACGCGTATCGAGTTCGTGATCGACTTTTTTGTTTTTCCACTCTACTACATTCCATAGTTACAGGCCAAAAATATATGGAGTTTCGTACCAAGATGGCGGTAGTTACAGCACTGCTGTCGTGCTATTCGGAAACCTCCATATAAAAGTTAGCCGAACGACTTAAACTTTTCGAATTTTTTATTAATCATATCTTTCAGTATTCGTTCAGTGATTATGAGTATTCTAATTAAAATGTTTAGTGGTAACTAGTTATCTTGTAATTAAATAAATCAAATTTGGGTTAACGTTATCCGAACATTTTTTATTTTTCGTGCAATCGATTAGACGAAATGCCAAATCGATGTAAAATCGTTCGGTGGTCACAAATGTTTAAATTATAACGTTGAGTAGTCAATAGATTATCTAATAAATTAAAAAAACTATTTGCGACCAGTCGGTGGGTTTAGCCGGACAAATAGGTTATTACCTAACCAATTGTGTTCTAATGACTCTTAATCGAAAGAAAATCGTTTGGTGGTGAATAGTAGTACAATTAAATCGTTGAGTAGTAATTAGTTTAATTATAACGGCCAAAAAATCATATACGCCAGCGTACATCGTAGTAGAGAGGTTCTAATTGGTTAATAGCAAGGTTCAACGGCAAAATGAGCAGGAAAACTCGGATTTCTTGTTTACTTTTTTAATCAATTTACAATTAGTACAAATAAATTGTAATATGAAAAAATCGTCGTGTATTCATTGCTATCCTGTTCGATTAGTTAGACATGTGGAAATACTATTTTTATAGAAATTTTTATAGAAAATTTTTATAGAAATAGTAGAGTGAGTTTGGGTCATCTTGCGGTTGTTTTTTGAATAGTTGGACATGTGGAAATAATATTTTTACATGTCCAACTATTCAAAAAACAACGGCAAGATGACCCAAACCCACCCTACTATTTCCACATGTCCAACTATTCAAAAACAGCCGCAAGATGACCCAAACCCACCCTACTATTTCCACATGTCCAACTATTCAAAACCAACCGCAAGATTACCCAAACCCATCCTACTATTTTTACAGTCACCAACCTACTTGCATAACTCGTAAAAACTTTGATGACCGTCATCAAAATTACCAAATGTTATCGAAAAGTACGCGGATAACTCTTAGAAAAACAAAAGAGAAGAGAATGTCGAAGAAAAATTGTGTATTTTGTTCGTTCCCGTAATGATGTGTGTGCGGAAAGTTCTGTTTTCTGACGGTAGCAGTTATTTTCAATGTCAACATTTTTTAGACTTCTTAAATTTTCGAATGAAAAATGAAAGTATTAGAAAAAAAATCGCAATGACTTATCATTGACTAATCCATACCGTATTTATTATAATCTGCAATATTGAATACTCTCGAGATTTGTCTCGGCGTCAGACAACGTTCATCGTGAACTGCCACTGTCTGGTCGCGACGAAAATGCTGACAGCCGAGGTCAAGATTTTTCACTTTGCAGCAGACTTTCTCCTGATAAAGAAATCATTGCGAATGATTTGCTTTTCTCCAATTTAATTGTTTCATGATCCACTTCATAGAATTTGCCTCTCAAATTTTTTCCCCGAATCGTTCGCTTCGAAATCAGAGTCAAGTCGAAAGATTTCTCGGTTTGCGAGGGTTTCTAGATTATAAAAAACATTTCATTAACAACAAATTTAGAATTTATAAGAATCCACATTAAATTAAGCACACACAGGAAAGCGGATATTTTCTTACTACAATATAATCGATTACTCTTTATTTTTTGTTTTTCAAGTTCACTTCCGAAACTGTTCCTAAATATGTTAATAATTAACTACAAACACTTCGAATAGGATAGCAATGAATACACGACGATTTTTTCATATTACAATTTATTTGTACTAATTGTAAATTGATTTAAAAAGTAAACAAGAAATCCGAGTTTTATTCCTGCTCATTTTGCCGTTGAATCTTGCTATTGACCAATTAGAGCCTCTCTACTACGATGTACGCTGGCGTATATGGTTTTTTGGTCGTTATAATTAAACTAATTACCACTTAACGATTTATTAATTGTACTACTAATCACCATTAAATGATTTTCTTTCGATCAAGAGTTATTAGAACACAATTGGTTAGGTATATACTAACCTATTTGTCCGGCTAAACCCCACCGACTGGTCGCAAATAGTTTTTTTAAGTTATTAGATAATCTATTGACTACTCAATGTTACAATTTAAACATTTGTGACCACTGAACGATTCTATATCAATTTAGCATTTTTTCTAATCGATTGCATGAAAAATAAAAAATGCTCGGCTAACTTTAACCCAAATTTTATTTATTTAATTACAAGATAACTAGTTACCACTAAACATTTTAATTAGAATACTGATAACCACTGAACGAATACTGAAAGATACGATTAATAAAAAATTCGAAAAGTTTAAGTCGTTCGGCTGACTTTATGGAGGTCTGTTCGAAAATAACGCGCGTGAAATATTTTGATTTTGTGTAACATGAAATATCTAATTATAGCCTTTGCATCGATGAAAATGGCATTTTTCTTACCATTTGCTTTGTTCAAAGCTATTGTGGTTTTTAAGCGGGCAGAACGCGTGTGAAATATTTTGTGTAACAAGAAATATATAATTATAACCTCTACATCGATGAAAATTTTATTTCGCGTAATGTGTTTTGTGTAAGGCTAATGTTATTTTGAAAAAAATTCCCATTGCATATATTGCAACAAGTGATCCTTATCGAAGGGGCAACAATTAATGAGCACTATTTTTCAATAATAATCGACACCGATTATTAAGAGACCGCACTGATCCTTTTTGTCTCCAAGATCTAAGATAAGATGTGTATATGGGGCATTCCATGCCAAACCGGCCGTGACCCCGACCATTTTTGATTTTGTCAAAAATTTTTCATTTTCAAGTAACTACTGAAAGGAGTTTTTAGGAATTTTTTTAGATTTTTATCTCAACCCGTTTAAAAGTAATCAATTTTTCAAAATTTCGCAAGAACTTTTTTTAAATGCTCATAACTTCTTCAACATCGGTGATATCAAAATACAACAGAAGATAATTTTTTTCGCCTTAACCCCTTGACTGTCCGGCAGAAAAAACGCCGTTTTGTTAGTACGGATATATCCGTCATGGACAGTCAAAGGGTTAAATGATAGTTTCATTAAAAAAATACAAAAAAATTATCAAAAGTCAATGTCATATGTTTTTTTTAGTTTTAATCCAAATATATTGTTTTTTTCAAAACTTGGACCGTTTTGATTTCTTTGAAAAAATTTACCATTTTTCTAGACATATTTTCACATGTCTCGAAAAATTTACAGTTTGTGATATCCATACCTTCTATTTTTTCTCATTTTTTACCACGTATAAAACAATAATAAAGAGTTGTCAATCCTGGATTATATTTTTTCATGGTCTTTTTTCCACTCATGATTCCATTCCTCAAGACATAATGAACGAAAAAAGTTAATAAATAATATTGTAACTGATTTCCATGTTCTTTTTTTTCACTTTTCAACCAAACATTTTTTTTTTACAACTTGGGATATTTTGATTTTTCTGAAAAAATTCACTATCTTTCACAACACATTTTTACACGTCTCAAAAAATCCGCAGCGTGTGATATCCATAAATTATATAATTTTTTTAATTCTCTGCGATGTGTAAACCAATGGTTATCAATTATTAATCATTATTCATGAATATCACACGCTGCGGATTTTGTGGGACGTGTAAAAATGTATCGTGAAAGATGGCGAATTTTTTCAGAAAAATCAAATTGGCCCAAAATGTGAAAGTAAATGTTTGGTTGAAAACTGAAAATACATGGAAATCAGTTCCAATATTTATTTATTAATTTTTTTCATCCATAATTTCTTGAAGAATGGGATTATGAGTGGAAAAAAACAATAAAAAAATATTATTCAGGATTGACAATTGATAGTTATTGGTTTACACGTGGTAAAAAATGAGAAAAAAATAGAAGGGATGGATATCACAAGCTGTGAATTTTTCGAAACATGTAAAAATATGTCTACAAAAAAGGTGATTTTTTTCAATAAAATCAAAACGGTTCAAGTTTAAAAAAAAAAAATTGGATTAAAACTAAAAAAAACCTATGAAATTGCCTGTTGATAATTTTTTTGTATTTTTTTTAAGAAACTATAATTCAAGACGAAAAAAATTACCTTCTATTTTATTTTGATATCTCTGTTGCTGAAAAAGTTATGAGTATTTAAAAAAATATCGTGTGAAATTTTGAAAAATTCATTATTTTCAAACGGGTTGAGATAAAAATCTAAAAAAATTTGTAAAACTCCTTTCAGTAGTTACTTGAAAACGAAAAAATTTCGACAAAATCAAAAATCGTCGAGGTCACGGACTGGCCGGTTTGGCATGGAATGCCCCAAATACTTATAGCACTAAATATCCAAGGCTCTGGCAACAATAATAATAAATATTATTAATATTTGATTCAATCTGGTTATTTTTGTTTTAATCTAAACGATTTGGTTCATAAGTAGCAAATAGTGTAACATAGAAATCGCGCCGAAATCCTCAGCCTATATATGCCATTGATCATACACGAAAGAAGAAAGGCGATAGATTTTTGAAAAAGTAGATTATTTTTGATACTAGACGAATACGAACTCGATATACCGGTACGGAATATGACTCCTGCTACGCATTGCGTAGCAGGAAAAGATTGGTTTAGGATTGTGGGTTTCGTTTCCGGTAC
>OZ022415.1:2075863-2089541 GCA_963989365.1 Rhimphoctona megacephalus | reverse complement strand
AAGTACGTTTGATAATTTAGTGAAATTTTTTTTTTTTCTAATCTTATTGTTGATTTGAAAAAGTACAAAAAAACTGCTTTTTTTTTTGTTTTGGAAAATCCACGTCAACTTAGCAAATATTGCGAAAATGACGCACGTTTCCAGGTTTTTTTTTACTTCTATACATGCCCAAAGACCCCTCAATATTTAAAATTGATCGGTTGAACCGTAATTGTTAACCGAAGCGTCAAAGTTTTATCAAAAATTAAAGGAACACTTTTATTGTTCCTCAAATGGCAAATAATGATGATTAAAGTGAAAAAACGACTAATCTGTTATTTTTTCTCACAATTTCGCAACAAGTACGCTTTAAATCTTGGAAAAAGAGAAAAATTCAAAATTTTGATTTTCTTTTTTTTTTCAAAATTAAAAATTTTTTTTTTCGGATTTGAACAAAAATTGCGTTTTTTCCTTCCAATCACTCATTCGAATGTTAGGGAAAAAAATGCACAGTTTCAAAAACATTTTTTTTTTCATCTTTTTATTCCAAAACGTGTAAATTTTTTTTTGAAATCATTATTTCTTTAGAGTTGGGGTCATTTTTTCGTTTGAATCCCATGATTGATCGAGTTGAAAGTGATTGCATTGAATAAGGTTGATAGCCCCAAGCGAACTTTCATGCATCTTTTTACACGCATCGCTATCGGATTTATCAATCACACTTTTTACGCTCCTAATCAATTTAAAAACCAGATTTATTTGAAGACCTCGCATTTTTCGGTTGAAAAACAGCTGCCTTAATTTTTCGAATTTTTTTTTCGTACTCAATCATGCCGAGACGGCATTTGTCGGAGGTTGAAGTTGCTCGGCTGGTCACTCTTATTGAGGAGGGTCACTCGTACCGAGTGGTAGGTGACATGATGGGCGTTTCGGCTTCTGTCGTATTTCGTGCCTACAATCGGTATCAGGAAACCGCGTTACACAGTCGGCGACCAGGACAAGGTCGGCACCGTATAACGACTCCTCGGAACGATCGAGCAATTGTTCGGCGTATTCGGCAAGAACCGTTCATCGTTCCTAGCAACATTGCTCGTGACTACCCCAACCAACAACAACAACAACAACAACAACAACAACAACAACAACAAGGACGACGACAACGAGAACGACGACGACGACAACGGCAACGGCACATCTCGGCTCAAACGATTAGAAATCGTCTTCGAGAAGCCGGAGTGAGAGCCAGGCGTCCTGTTCGTGTGCCGATGTTGACCGCCAGACATCGCCGAGCTCGTTCCGAGTATGCCCAACAACATCTCCCCTGGGGCATGAGACAATGGAACAATGTTTTATTCAGACGAGTCTCGGTTTTGTCTATACGGTGACGACAGACGGCCACGAGTTTATCGGCGTCAAGGAGAACGCTTTTTGCGAAACTACGTTCGCCCGGTTGTTGCGTTCAACGGAGGATCGGTAATGGTATGGGCAGGAATATCTCGGTATTCGCGAACTCCTCTCATTATCGTCCGCGAAAATCTGAATGCTAGACGCTATATTGATCAGATTCTGCGACCCATCGTATTGCCCATCAGACTACGTTCACGAGGATTCATTTTGATGCAGGATAATGCTCGTCCTCACACAGCGATTGTCACAAGACGTTTTCTTGAGCGTCATGACATCACTGTGTTGAGGCATCCAGCAATGAGCCCCGATTTGAATCCGATTGAACATGTCTGGGATATCATGGGTCGTCGTTTGCGACGGGAGTACCCCAATTTGCCGAACTTAGCTTCTCTAGAGCAAGCTCTTGTGCGAATTTGGAGGACTATTCCCCAAGCAGCGATCAGGAGATGCATCAATATGGCGGACAGATTGAACGCCGTAATCCGGGGCCGTGGTGGACATACACGTTTTTGAACGCACACTTACACACGCACACACCTACGCACGCACATACCTTACAGAGAGACAGATGGACAGTCAGACAGGCAGGCAGAGACAGACAGACAGACAGACAGACAGACAGGTAGATAGACAGACAGACAGACGGACAGGCAGCCAGACAGGCAGACAGACAGGCAGACAGAAAGACAGATAGACATACAGACAGACAGACGAGAAGCGTAAATCCGACCATGCAACCTCCACGCGGTACGCTTCGGATAATGCTAATGCTGGCAGTAAAAAATTGCGTGAAAAAGATTTTTTTTTGACAATTTAAAAAAAGTTTCTCAGTATTTGAAATATCGTTCATGAATAATTGGAAGGAAAAAACGCAATTTTTGTTCAAATCCGAAAAAAAAAATTTTTAATTTTGAAAAAAAAAAGAAAATCAAAATTTTGAATTTTTCTCTTTTTCCAAGATTTAAAGCGTACTTGTTGCGAAATTGTGAGAAAAAATAGCGGATTAGTCGTTTTTTCACTTTAATCATCAT
The DNA here is from genome assembly GCA_963989365.1 of Rhimphoctona megacephalus. Lineage (NCBI taxonomy): Eukaryota > Metazoa > Arthropoda > Insecta > Hymenoptera > Ichneumonidae > Rhimphoctona > Rhimphoctona megacephalus. The sequence goes on along the minus strand of OZ022415.1, from coordinate 2,087,124 downwards.
TATTTGCCATTTGAGGAACAATAAAAGTGTTCCTTTAATTTTTGATAAAACTTTGACGCTTCGGTTAACAATTACGGTTCAACCGATCAATTTTAAATATTGAGGGGTCTTTGGGCATGTATTGAAGTAAAAAAAAACCTGGAAACGTGCGTCATTTTCGCAATATTTGCTAAGTTGACGTGGATTTTCCAAAACAAAAAAAAAAGCAGTTTTTTTGTACTTTTTCAAATCAACAATAAGATTAGAAAAAAAAAAAAATTCACTAAATTATCAAACGTACTTCGAGAGCATTTCTTACCGTTTATGGAACTCAGGTCTAGCTCGCTGTGCGATCATTATTTCATGGGATATTGATGATCTACGAAAAAAGCTTCTTTTTTCTTCAAATGCCAATATGTCAACGACAAATGGTCGTACAGAGGTTCAAAACTGATCGTTTTGAAGCTGAAGAATCAGGCTAGATGAATCCGGTATTGACAAAGCCGCAAAATATTTTCTTGAGCCCGTGCACGCTCTTGAAAAAGACGAAAATTTTGAGAAATTTTGCTTCGCGCTATTTCTAAGGGTCATGCTTAGTGTGTTGTTTGAGAAAAAAATAACGGGTGAGAATTTCAAACTAGAGGTTTCAAGCTTCAAAACGCTTTTTGGTTTTTTACGATCCGACCATTTTTCACCAAGTTACAGCTCTTCAAAAATCACTCAAAAAAGTTAGAAATCCTACTGTTCCTTTAATTTTTTTGCTGAGTGTATATATAGATAGAAGAGTGATAGTGCAAAAATAAAGTGTAATTTAATAAATAAACTTTTGAACAGTACCTTTATAAATAATTTTTTTTATTAACTTTAGCCCCAACAATTCATTTTTCCGAACGTAAATTCTAGAACGGAGTCGAAAACAGTGCCCTTCTATTTTACCATAAAATGTCTCTTGCATGCAACAATAAAGTTTATTAGGAAACCATTCTCTTCATTTTTTATATAACTGAGAGAATGGTGTATGATATCACCCTAGGTTTGAATTATATGTGGTTTTAAACCACCCTAGAGTGCACTTTGCACTTGCAACACAAAACGGAATCAGGCGATGCCAAATAATTTTGAGCGAAAAGATATTTGATTTGAGAAAAAAAAATGTCATAAGTACTTCACCAATTTTTTTTTTATCTATTGCTCATGAGATATAATTCGTAATCAATAAATATTATTAAAAAAAACTCGCGTAGTACTTCGGCCAAAATTATTGTTTCCAATCAAAGTTTAACTCTCGAAATTTTGTACGTATATTTTTTTGTTTCAAAATCTCGTTTCGTTATGATTACTTATATTTAAAAACTTTCGGTGCATTCTGATGCTATTGGAGTATTTCTTCGGCATCATTTTTTATGGAATATTTTCCGATCCGTTGATCTGTTGGCACGCATGATTCGGTGCAATATTTTTTGAAATTTTTTTTTACAAAATTAAAAAAAAGTCAAGTTTTTACTTGTTCGTTGTTCTTTTATGCGTCGTATCTTCTCAGAACTACTGTACGTTTTAACAGGGTCATCCCATGTGACAGCCATTTTTTTCGCTTTTTTGGGAATTTTTTTTGACGAACCATTATAACACACTATCTTTGAATTTTTACCACACATTTATTAACATTTTTACAGTCCTCATAATTTTATCAAACAAAAATAACAAGCTGAATCAACTTTACACCGTTTAGAAGACACTCATGCGTTGGTTGACGGCTGCCATGATTCCGAAGGTTTTGCTCATCTAAAATCAAACAAACAAACAGCATTTTAATTTGTGGACCTGAGGCTATCGCTGGAACTAGAATAAAGTAAAAATATCGAAAATTGAATTTTTTGCACATTTTTAAATGTTAAGTTCCGAGTTTCGTCGTTTTTTTTCGACTTTTAAAACCATGCCAAAAATTCAATTTTCGATATTTTCACTTTACTCTAGTTCTAGCGATAATCTCAGATCTACAAATTAAAATGCCGTTCGATTTTTTGATTTCAGATGGGCAAAACCTCCGGAATCATGGCAGCCGTCAACCAACACATGAGTGTCTTCCGAACGGTGTAAAGTCGATTCAACTCGTTATTTTTGTTTGATAAAATTCTGAGGAACTGTAAAAATTTTAATAAATCTGTGGTAAAAATTCAAAGATATTGTGTTTTAATGGTTCATCAAAAAAAAATCCCAAAAAAGCGAAAAAAAATAGCTGTCACATGGGATGACCCCGTTAAGTAATCTAATAATTTTATAAGTATTGACGGTAAATTACGAAGATTGAATTCACTTGAACACTTCTTAGATCAATATTTCACATTGCATTTTTAGTCCGAATATACACCAGCTCGAAATTCGATCATGTATCCATTTTTAGCCGAAATCATTAAAAAATCGATTGAGCGACCTCTAAAATTTTGATTCAGGATTCAATTCTTGAGAGAATCACTTTTTGATAATATGTTACCATATTTTGCTGCAATGCCGAAAAAAATGTCAATTCTTTTGCATCACTCAGATACATACATAATATAGACATGTTTAATTGGCAGGCTATGAATTTCATACCCGAGTACGTACACAATATTGACATGTTTAATTAACAAGCTATGAATTCCATACAAAAAGTCGACAAATCCTAGCCAAAAACAGCATAAATGCTGTGAAAAAAGCTGAGACAAGTACATTTATACCCCCCAAATAATCATTCCAGTTAATCCCCCCTACCACCCAGCGCCAAAATACCGATCCCCACCAAAATTTACAAAAACCCGTCTAAGTCGTTCATGCAAAGATCTCCGCACAAAAATCCTTTCTAAAAACCAACTCATCATACAAAGTTTTATGAGTAACCGCTCTCATTATCTTATCAAATTAAGTCAAATTGTACAGAGGTGATAATTTCATTCTCGTAAATGTTGTGAGTTTACAAAAAGTTGATAAATAAATAAAGATCTACTAAAGTATATATGATCAAGTACATGGGATTTAATTATGTTTATAAAATCTTCAATTATGTTCATATGCCATTTCTCTAATTAATGCTTTATTACAATGAATTATTATCCTATGACTTGGAACTACAAGGGCTTTAAAAAAAATACAGAATTGCATTAGCCTGCGTGAGCTTGAACGCTGCCACACTCTCATTTGTAATATTTGTAGTATAGTTTTATTGGTAACCAATTGATAAAAGTTTACTATCGTACGTAGAGCGGATACGCACAGAGTACTTGTCCGGCCCGAAAATTTTTCATAAAATTTGTCACATAAGTCAACATTAATCTACCATATATTTTGGCATTAACTAGTAAAGTAAACACAGCTAATTTGGAATCACAATATGCGGATTGTTTTGTATCCCAAATTATCCTCCTTTCCTTTAACCAATTGTTATCGATGAATTGATGCTCATGTGGAGCATATCTCACGTTAAAACACGGCACGTTTATTCCGGTTTTGTAACATCCGGGAGAAAACTGAAGTTACAGAGCGTCTAAACGGTGCTGTACACCCGAAATAAGTAATCCGGTACAATTTACACGCACTTTTACACCGGTTTTTACTACAACAGGTTTTACAAAACGGAATAAGCCTGCCATGTAAGAGCGGTCATCAATTGATTGCATTCCAAGGCGGGTAAGATTCAAATCTGCGTCAGGAGATCCGAATGTTCGGAGTGGTTGAAAAATTTACCGTGAACAAAAAAGTATATTTTTCGCTGACTAGTCGAAAAATTTTCGGGCCGGACAAGTACTCTGTGCGTATCCGCTCTACGTACGATAGTAAACTAAATAATACGATTATTTATTAATTAATTAGTAATTAATTAATTAGTAAAATAAATAGTACGATAGTAAGTAAAAGTAGATATCAAGACCCGCGGGAGCGGATCAATAATTTATATTATTATGAATTGAAAAAAATAACTAAATAATTAGAAACAAATCATAGATACAAGAATAAAAAGAGGCATGAGAATAAGGTGAAAAAAAACAAGGATAAGAATGAAATCTAAATGTAACAGCTGATGATGACAAGATCCGGAGACACGCCATAATTCAGTTGAAATCACGCTGAAATTTCACAAATATTTAAATGCACAAAACCGGAACCGAATTACACTTGATCGAACACAAATTACCGATTCAATTCATATTTATTTGCATAATACTGCGAAATATGAACGCGAGCGCTCTCACGCGGGAGCAGCCATCTTAAAACCTAAGATCGATTCCTCAATTGAGCGAGAATCGCCCCAACAGCAGCGCCACATATCGAGCATGAAAAAAGTCGAATAAATAATTATTATATTTCACGATGGAAAACATTTTCATGCGAATTAAATATATAACCAATGAATAAAATAAGGGTATTTTTCTAGCTAAATATCATAATTATTATTAAATCTCATCATGATCGGGAATGGACAGCGCTCTCCGGAAAAGAATAATCAAAAAAAATTGGTTGATGAAACTTCCCCGCGGCGCGACGGGCCACGGGAAGGGGTATGGCTGTCTCTATCGCTCAGCGGCGCGTAAGCAGAGGGGCTAACTATCGCTGTCTCACTCGCGCAGTGGCCCGTGAAGAGAGGGGGTAGTCTCGTTCAGCGTGGAGCGTTATGCGTTACGCGTTACGCGATGACGTCACAATGTAAGGAACCAAAACGTTCGATTTTAATGCACTAATATCATCGTACTGAAGATTGGCTGAACGGATTTACTTGCAACAAAGACCAATGGAACGAGAAAATTCGAAAAAAATTCAATACCAATATTTAGATTATTTACTCAAACGGTTCATCCGTGAGACCGATTTGAAAAAATTAAAACGCCCGAAAACCGTCATATTCGAGTATATAAGAGTACGGCAGGGCTCGCGCAAGCTTCTTCTTTTAATACTTGGCGTCGAGCCGCTACCGCGTCTCTTGACTATTTAAAAACTTTCGGTGCATTCTGATGCTATTGGAGTATTTCTTCGGTATCATTTTTTATGAAATATTTTCCGATCCGTTGATCTGTTGGCACGCATGTTTCGGTGTAATATCTTTTGAATTTTTTTTTTACAAAATTAAAAAAAAATCAAGTTTTTACTTGTTCGTTGTTTTTTATGCGTCGTATCTGCTCTGAACTACTGTACGTATTAAGTAATCTAATAATTTTATAACTATTGCCGATTAATTGCGAAGATTGAATTCATTTGAACACTTCTTAGATCAATATTTCACACTGCATTTTTAGTTCCAATATAGTCGCGATACACCAGCTCGAAATTCTATCATGTATCCATTTTTAACAGAAACAATTAAAAAATCGCTTGAGCGACCTTTAAAATTTTTATTCAGGATCCAATTCTTGAGAGAATCACTTTTTGATAAAATGTTACCATATTTTGCTGCAATACCGAAAAAAATATTAATTCTTTTACATCATTCAGATACGTATACAATATAGACATGTTTAATTGGCAAGCTATGACTTTCATACAATAAAGTCAACAAATCCTCGTAAAAAAACAGCATATATGCTGTAAAAAAAGTTGAGACAAGTTACATTCACTCCCCCCAAATAGTTGTGCCGGTAAAAAATTTCCTTCTGAACGTGAATCCTAACAAAAGTTTTAAAAGAGATTTCCTCCCAAAAAAACTAACCTTGCAAAAATTCTCTCATTCACATCAAATCTCTCAAAAAATTATAGAACCCCACAAAAATTTTCTCAATAAATCAGAAACTTACAAAAAGTTATAAGACAGCCTCACAAAAATTTACCGATCAAATCAAAATCTCACAAAAGATGCTAATTCAAATTCGACCAAAAATGAAGTCTAACCTTTACAAAAATAAATTAAAACTATAAAAGTATTAATAGTAAAAACATTAAAACCTATTAACCTCTTATAAGAAATCTTCCATTTAATTAAAAATATGGATGTGCTACAGTACAGTTGTTCTACGCAAAAAGAACAAGAATAAAAAATTGGAAGGAAAAAAAATTCGGATACAACAAAAAATTTCAAAACAAAAAAATTAGATTGAAAAAAAAATTTCGGCCGAAGTACTTGGCAAGTTTATAACCATGAATAAATTAAGAAAATTGGATTGAATTAAGCACATTGTATAAATTATAATCAAAAAAACTAAACAATAATTTTTAAATAAAAAAAAAAAATTTATTGGAAAATAATTGGCTTAAAGTAGTTCGCTCATTTTTATTGCTAAATGTACACAATGTGCTATGCATAATTGATAAACGTTGTCATAACCTCGCTATGTACTTCGGTCGAAACTTTTTTTTTTCCATCCAAATTTTTTTAATGGGTAACTTTGTCAACATAAATTTGGATGTTTCGCAAATTCAAAAAGGGATTAAGTATATAAAGAAATATTTTAATAGAAATAAAATGCACCTGAAGTTTTGAAATGAAAAAAAAAATCAGAATGAAACCCACTCAAAACGGAAGCAAGTGATGCGAAATCATTTTAAGCTGAAAGAAAAGAATTTCATAAGTACTTCAACAATTTATTTTTTTTTTACCAATTGCTGATGATATAAAATTCGTAATCAATAAGCGTTATAAAAAATGGTGTAGTACTTCTGCCGAAATTAACGAACGTTTACTCTCGATATTCTGTGCATATACCATTTTTTATTTCAAAATATCGTTTTGTTTTGATTTCTTTTATTCAAAAACTTTAAGTGCATTTTGATGCTATTGAAGTATTTTTTCGGTGTAATTATTTATGGAATATTTTTCGATACGGAATTTTTTTTTCTAACAATTTTTTTTTTTAATTCGACGTGTAATTTACATACTTTATTTTGCTCCGAGAATTTTGTTTTATTTAGATTTTTTATTAAATTCGAAAACTTAGTGCATTTTATTTCTGTTGGTATGTATATTTCGGTCTAATATTTTTTTGAACAATTGTTTTTTACAAAATTAAAAAAAATGAGTTCTTATTTGTTCGTGGTTCTTTTATACGTCGTATCTTTTCAGACCTACTACAAGTTTTTAAGTAATCTAATAATTTAATAGTTCTGACGGTTAATTACGAAGTTTCAATTCACTTGAACACTTCTTAGAGAACTATTTCACAATGCATTTTTAGTCCCGATATAGTAGCGATAGAGTAGCTCGAAATTCGATCATGTATCCATATTTAGTTAGCCGAAATCAGAAAAAAATCGCTAGAGCGGCCTTTAAATTTTTTATTAAGGATCGAATTCTTGATAGAATCACTTTTTGATAAAATATTATTATATTTTGCTGCAACACCGAAAAAAAATGCTGATTTTTTTGTATCACCCAAAAAAACAGCATAAATGCTGTAAAAAAAGTTGAGACAAGTACATTTACTCCCCCCAAATAGTTTGTCTGGTAACAAATCTCGCATCAGTTTCGACACAAAACCTACACTGAAAATTATAAAAGAGATTTTCTCCCAAGAAAACCAACCTTGCAAAAATTCTCTGATTCATATCAAATCTCTCAAAAAATGATAGGAGAACCCCACAAAAATGTTCTCAATAAATTAGAAACTCACAAAAAGTTATAAGAGCCTCTCAAAAATTTATCAATCAAATCATAATTTCACAAAAGATCCAATTCAAATCTGCTCAAAAATTAAGTCTAAACTTCACAAAAAGTTATTAAATAAATAAAAATGATAAAAGCATTAATAGTCAAATACATTAAAACCTATTAAAAGCCAATAAAAACACTTTCAACGAATTGAAAATTCAGTTGTTCTATCCAACAAGAATAAGAATAAAAAATAATTATGAGAAAAGAATTTGATAAAAAAAAGATTTCAAACACAAAAAATTAGATTGAAAACAAAATTTCGACCGAAGTACTTGATGAGTTTTTTCGCTTCATTTACATAATATATCACTTATGCTTACAAACTCGCCAAGTACTTGGGCCGAAATTTTTTTTTCAATCTAATTTTTTGCGTTTGAAATCTTTTTTTTAGCAAATTTTTTCTCATAATTATTTTTTATTCTTTTTCTTGTTGGATAGAACAACTGTATTTTCAATTCGTTGAAAGTGTTTTTATTGGATTTTAATAGGTTTTAATGTATTTGACTATTAATGCTTTTATCATTTTTATTTATTTAATAACTTTTTGTGAAGTTTAGACTGAATTTTTGGGCAGATTTGAATTGGCATCTTTTGTGAAATTATGATTTGATTGATAAATTTTTGAGAGGCTCTTATAACTTTTTGTGAGTTTCTAATTTATTGAGAAAATTTTTGTGGGGTTCTCCTATCATTTTTTGAGAGATTTGATATGAATCAGAGGATTTTTGCAAGGTTGGTTTTCTTGGGAGAAGATCTCTTTTATAATTTTTAGTGAAGGTTTTGTGTCGAAACTGATGCGAGATTTGTTACCGGACAAAGTATTTGGGGGGAGTAAATGTACTTGTCTCAACTTTTTTTTACAGTATTTATGCTGTTTTTTTGCGGGGATATAAGTAATCATAATGAAACGAGCTTTTGAAACAAAAAAGTATACGTACAAAATTTCGAGAGATAAAGTTTGATTGGAAAAAATCATTTCGGCCGAAGTACTACGCGAGTTTTTCTTTTATAGTGTTTATTGATTACGAATTATATCTCGTGAGCAATAGATAAAAAAAAAATTGATGAAGTACTTATGAATTTTTTTTTTCTCAAATCAAATATCTTTTCGCTCAAAATTGTTTCGCATCGCTTGATTCCGTTTTGGATTGCAAGTGCAAATAGTATTTTCATGTATTTAAGGTCTCTACCACTCTAGGGTGATTTAAAACCATATATAATTCAAACCTAGGATGATTCAAACGTAAGGTGGTATCATACACCATTCTCTCAGTTATATAAAAAATGAAGAGAATGGTTTCCACATAAACTTTGTTATTTCATGCAAGGGACATTTTATGGTAAAGAGAAGAGGCACTGTTTTCAACTCCGTTGTAGAGTTTACGTTCGGAAAAATGAATTGTTGGGGCAAGGGTTAATAAATAAAATTATTTATTAATGCACTGTTCAATAGTTTATTATCACACTTTATTTTCCCACTATCCCTCTTCCATCCATAATAATAAAAGTCATTCTTTACTCGTCTATCTATCTATCTATAAACGCCACTCTAACCAAAATTTCAAATTGACCGCGATCTTTATAACCTCATGACTGTTAAGAAAGTATATTGGTCAGCTGTCATATGCACGATCGATCGAATGCCACCAGAATATTCACCAATATCATTAGTATCACTAGACAGCGACTACGCAAAAAACAGTTGAGCATCAAAAATGTGTGCGAAGAAATGTTCAATTTTTCGGAGCAACGATAAAAAAAAATATTAATTTTATCAATACGCTTTAAGTTACGAGGTTCTAATTAGTCGCGATCGAAAGAAAAAAAATATGCGTGAACTTGAATAGTCCTCCAAAACGCTGTTATTTAATAAATATTAAAGAAAATGTTTTTGAAAACAGGTAGAATCATGCTGCTTCCTGTAAAAGTGTCTTGTAGCACTCGCTTGTAAATGTACTTGTCTCGAGTCGCTACCGCGACTCTTAATTTCGGCTGAAAATGGATACATGATCGAATTTCGAGCTGGTTTATCGGGACTATATTTGGACTAAAAATGTAATGTGAAATATTGATCTAAGAAGTGTTCAAATTAGTTTTATCTTCATAGTTAACCGTCAATACTTATACAGTTATTAGATTACTTAAAACGTATAGTAGTTCTGTGAAGGTACGACGTATAAAAGAACCACGAACAAGTAAAAACTTTAATTTTTTTCGATTTTGTAAACAAATTTGAAAAAATATTACACTGAAACATCCATTCCAACAGATCAACGGTTCGGAAAATATTCCATAAAAAATGACACCGAGTAATTTCTCCAATATCATCAGAATGCACTGAAAGTTTTTCAATAAAAGTAATTATAACGAAACGAGATTTTGAAACAAAAAATGTATGCGCACCAAATTTCGAGAGCAAAAGTGTGATTGGAAAAAAGAATTTCGGTCGAAGTGCCACATGAGTTTTTCTTTTATAACGTTTATTGATCACGAATTATATCTCATGAGCAATAGGGAACACAAAATTGGTAACGTGCTTATGATTTTTTTTTTTTTTCGAATCAAATATCGTTTCGCTCAAAATTATTTCACATCACTTGATTCCGTTTTGGGTTGCAAGTGCAAACAGTATTTTCATGTACTTAACCACTCTAGGGTGGTTTAAAATCATGTACAATTCAAACCTAGAGTGGTATCACACACCATTATCTCGGTTACATAAAAATCGTAGAGAATAGTTTCCAAATAAACCTTATTATTGCATGCAAGGGACATTTTATAGTAACACAGAAGAGGCACCGTTTTTGACTCCATTGTAGGGTTTACGTTCGGAACATTAGAATATTGAGGCTAGGGTTAAAAAAAAATTATTTATTTAGGCACTGTTCTAAAGTTTATTTATTGAATTAAACTTTATTTTTGTACTCTATCACTCTTCTATCTACATATTCAAACAATTTTAACCTAAACTTTCACTTTAACCAAATAAAACTGACCGCGATCTTTATAACCTAACGACTGTTCAAAGATATTAATTATTTGCCGAATACGAGGTTATCATACACCATTCTCTTATCTAGTTATAAAAAAAAAACAAAGAGAATGGTTTCTAAATAAACCTTGTTATTGCATCCGAGGAACATTTTATGGTAAAGAGAAGAGGCACCGTTTTCAACTCCGTTCTAGAGTTTACGTTCGGAAAAATGGATTGTTGGGACTAGGGTTAATAAAAAAAAATATTTATTTAGACACCGTTCAAAAGTTGATTTATTGCATCACAGTTTATTTTTGCACTATTACTCTTCTATCGGTAATATGATAAAAGTCACTTTATGCAAACATTGAAACTGGCCGCGATCTTTATAACCTCACGACAAAGATATTAAATATTCACCGAATACAAGTTTATCATACACCATTCTCTTGGTTAACAGAAAAAACGAAGAGAATGGTTTCTAAATAAACCTTGTTATTGCATTCGGGGAACATTTTGATGGTAAAAGAGGAAAGGGATCGTTTTCGATTCCGTTGTAGCAGAGTTTACGTTTGGAAAAAAATTGTAGGGGCTAGGTTTAATGAAAAAAATATTTATTTAGGCACTGTTCAATGGTTCATCATTACACTTTATTTTCCCACCGTCACTCTTCTATCTATATAAAAATCACTCTTTACT
>OZ022415.1:1933363-2068363 GCA_963989365.1 Rhimphoctona megacephalus | reverse complement strand
ACAATCTATTATCTATAGCTCCTTGAAAACTCGAACAAAGCGAATCGTCTAGGAGGTTAACATTTTTGTTCTGAAATGTACTTTGTTTAAAACTATGTGAAAAATTATTCGAAGTTTACATCACCTACCTTTTTTTATCCTAAGATAAAATAACCTTTTTTCATAGCGCTTGTGCTAATTAATTTGTTTCTTCAATATTTGTACGGAAGCATAATTCAATTAATAAATTTTAAGCGAAGTACAAACATGAGAAAATAGCTAGTTCTATTTTTCGAATTGTTAATTTTAATAAACATTTTTGTTGTTGATTAGACTAATATTTCCCCACAATTATACTAGTCTTGAAATGCATTGAATGAATAATAGTTTCCTATGAAAATTTAACAGCAAAATTAAAAGGGACTATCGCTGCGGGAAAAAACATGTTTTGCTTGTAATTTAAAAATTGATTTACGTAATCTTTAAACAATTGTTGACATATTCTTCAATGAAAGCATCTGTCAAAACGAAAAATTTGACCCACTTATCCATTCGGTTTGTATGATTTTTCAGAGATTAGTGCATGATTAATAGTAAAAAAAATCCACAGTTCAATTATAAAAAATACAACGAACGATTTCCCCATCATCAAAGTTTTTGATGAAAATGGAAGTAGTTTTTGATAAAAATTCAAGAGTAATATCGAAGGAGGTTGTCACTGTGGAGAAAAAAATTTGACGCTTAGAATTTGAAAAATTGTTGTATGTAATACTTTGGAAATGTATTAAAAATGTACGCCAAATATTAAAAAATTGTAACCTTAGTTACAACCTAGTCATGTATTTCGTTGATCAAATCATTAATCGGTACTCTCCCGTTCTATCCACGGATCGGACTTCTTTCACTATTGATAGAAGAACTGGTTGAATATTGATTTGGATAGCATATTTAATCAACTGTGTCTTCTCGAGCTGTAATTTGAAAACCATGCACGCCAAGTTTGTGTGTAGTATTTGCAGTGAATTAGTGCGGTACATACGTGTAAATACAACACGTGCATTTGTACACGTATTTGCGCATTTATATGTAATTGTTTTTTGTATTATTCTCTGTGGAATTGTGTTGTACATTCTTAGTGCTTAGCGAGCTTAAAAGCAGAATAACATTTTCTTTATATCCGCAGAATTTTTTTTGAAGCCCTTGAGGTGACAAAAACCTTTAGCAGGTCAATCTTCAAGATGTACATGATTCCATTCCGAAACTCGTAATTCATTCACCATTCTTGGCTACGTTGAAATGATTTCATTTTTTTTTCAATCATCGGTAACAATTTACAACTAGATCTTTTTTCTATGTACTCATCACATATCAAGACGAAAACAAAATAAAACATGTAAATAGGTTTTTATTCGATAATGAATGCCAAAATTTTTCTAGTATGTTTGTTAATTGTTTTTGGGGTGAAGTACCCTTTTCAGTATTACGGAAGAGAAATGGATGTTGATATTTACTTATTTTTTTGGAAATTAAGTATAAACATTTTTTGTTTGGTTTTTTCGAGGTGTAAAAATTGTAATATATTAACAGAAAAAATATTGAATGGTTATTTTATAACTAAGGTCGCGTCTTTTAATACTTGGCGTTCTTTTTTTTACTTTTTTAAAGTTTTTTGCGATTGATATATATATACTGTAACGGAACGCTTTTGCCATACGCTAAACGTCGCTACGCGCAGGTCCGAGCTTCCTATATAATTTTAAATAATTTTGGAGCAGGTATGAAAGAAACGTGAGAAACGCGGATTTTGTGTTCAAAATAATAACAAAATTAATTTATTCAATTAAACAATGCAAATTTTCCGATTTTTGTTACAATAAATGAATATTTGTTTTATTTCGCGTTCGGATTATTTATTTGCATGAATTCATTTATTAATCCGGATCAGAACGAAAAAAAAAACGGTATCAATTCTATTTCTTTGTCGGTAATTATTCAAACGATGATATTCATTTTAATTCCCTTTTCGCGTCAGAATTATCGTTTAAATAAGAAAAATAACAATAATAATGGTAAAATAATAAAAAACGATGTCTTCGAGGCTAATTAACAATAATAATTGAAATACTCGGTGAAGCTTTGTCGACAGAATAATAATAATAATAATTCAAACAATAATTGAATTATTTAATATGAAATAACAATTAATAGGGCTTTACGTTGCCGCGAAATTCACTTTTATTTCATAGTGAATAATAAAAATAATTCAAAATTTTAATAATCCAAAAGTGGATTGACTCGATATAATAATAATGATAATTTTATGTTTTGAATTGATTCTATATAATAGATAATCTTACGGCGGCCTTTTGGATTATCGAATTTAGGATTATTGATGATTTTTAGGATAGACGAGGATTTCTGAGCATAATAAGTGATGCAGACTGATTATATTTTATCGAAAATAATTTTGAATAAAAAAATTCAAAACATAAATTTAATTAGCAAATTTTAATTAAAAGAGAGCAAGCAGTCTTCCCACTTCCAGCAGGCATAAATTCAAAAGATAAGATTAATTAGAGGAAACGTAGTATACAAGCTATGGGCCCCGAACGTCACCGAACGACGCCGATACCCCACACACCACAGGTAAGGATGCAGACCCCGAGCTATGGGACGTGAACGTCGCCGAACACCTCCGATACCCCGAGCACCCACAGGAAAAAGGAAAAATGTAAAAAAATTAAAGAATGACCTTGGACTATGGGAGTTGAACGTCGCCGAACCGCTCCAATACTCCAAGCATCAAGGAATTATAGGAAAAAATGAAAGGAATAGGAATTGACCTTGGACTATGGGAGTTGAACGTCGCCGAACCGCCCCGATACTCCAAGCATCAAATATGATAAGAAAGATAGGTTATTATCCTGCTGGAACTAGGAAGGATCTCTGCTGCTGAGAGCGTGTTGTCTCTCCGAGCTCTGTTTTCAGAATGAGCAGAATGCCTCTCCACTGCTGCTGTGCACGGCTTTTTATACCCAGCAGATCCTTTGTTCTCGCGCTCGAGTTCCGATTCGCTCGCCGGGTAGTCTCGAACCCGTTCTGCGCACGTTCATTTACAATATTTTTAGGATTCGTTCTTCGCTTCCCCCTCTCTCGCATTCTCATACTTTAATTTGTTCGACGCTACCCCCACTTTACGCATCGCCTGCGCAAGAATTAACAATTTTCGTAATTTACCAATTTTTATAATAAATTTATCACATTTGATCATTTCCTAAATTTATTTAAACATTTCGCAAAGATTTTAAAGTAATTAAAGAGTTTTTAATAAATTTTGAAATAATGGAAAACACACTCTCTCATTTGTGCGTTCCCTTGTCGCTTGTCCCACGCGCATGCGCACAAACATTCGTTCTTTTCACTCTTAAATTACCGGTTATTTTCGCATAAATTTACCGCGCGAGTTATTCACTTCGATTTGTCGGATTTTTCTGCATATTTTACGCATTATTTTAATTGCAGTAATGTCTTTTTAATAATTAATTATTGAAACGTGCAAAAAGTCACGTACGCATTTTTTAGTTCCGGTTTTTCACGATAGGCGGCGGCCAGACGCTTTCGTAAGTGTAGCTTCGCCGTTCGCATAGTGTTCAAGATGGCCGCCGACAACAACAGTCAACAAACGCACGCGAAACGTTGTCGCGTCGTTTTCTCAAAATTGTCGGATATTGGATGAAAATCGGGATAAAAAGTATTTATAATGAAGTGCCGGTACTACGCGTAAGTGTTTTCGTTACAATACATATATTTAATATTTGTAAATGTCATGCGATTCATGATTCAATATATTTATACTATTGATGCCAATCTAAATGTAAGCGACGCCGCAAGATTCTTTGGTTGTGCCATTATATGTGCGATTATTTACTCCATAATTGAATCTATAACCATCAACCATGAGTGTAAAAGAAAAGAAATAAGTGTGTTCTATCTGCTGAATTAAAAAGAAGAACTATTTTCCAATTTATCTACGGAATTAAATTAAAGAAATACGTAATGAATAAAGAATAATTTAATGTATCTACTCTCTACAAAAAAAAAATTTGTCACAACACATTGGGCTCAATAAAGTTTATGAATTTTGCATGTAGCCATTACTTTTCGAAGCCAAATTTTAATCCCATCCAAAAATGAGCAAGCGAAGAATTTTCATAATAAAATTTTCAAGTCCTAATAATGCCACTATTCCAACAAAAAAGTGGAAATATTGGGCACACTTGTTACTTCACAGATATTTCAAAGTCTGTACGTATCTGTTGCAATTCAATGATACAAATTTTGATAATATCAGTAAAAACACATCGGAAGACTTCCTAAAACAATTTTTCAAAATTTATTATGCTACAACTAAAGTCGGGAAGTGAGAAAATATAGCTCAATAGAGCCGAATGAAATTCTGAAATTTTGCATATATTCATGGCGTTCTGAAGACAATAATTTTCATCCTATTGACAAATGAGCAACCGCAGAATTTTCATAACAAAATTTTTAATTCTTAATGCCACAATCGGAGCCAAAAAGTGGAAATACTTAGTACATTTGTTGCTTTACAGAATTTCCAACGTCTGTAGATATCCGTTGCAATCCAATGATACAAATTTTGATAATATCAGTAAATAAACATCAGAAGACTTCCTGAAACAATTTTTCAAAATTCATTATGCTACAACTAAATTAGGGAATTGAAAAAATGTAGCCCACATTGGGCCCAACAAAATTCTGAAATTTTGCATGTATGCATGGCATTCTGAAATCAGCAATTCTTAACCCATCGACAAATGAGCAAAAGGGAAAATACTTGGCACATCTGTCGCTTCACAGAATTTTCAAAGGCTGTAGGTATCCATTGCAATTCAATTATACAAATTGTGATAATATCAGTAAAAGCACATCGGAAGACTTCCGAAACAATTTTTCAAAATACATAATGTTACAACTAAAGTAGTGAAGTGAAAAAATAGAGCGCATATTGAGCCATTCAAAATTTTGAAATTTTGCATATATTCATGGCGTTCCAAAGACAATAATTTTGATCCCATTGACAAATGAGTAACCGAAAAATTTTCATAACAAAAGTTCAATTCATAATGCTAAAATCGGTGGCAAAAAGTAGAAATACATGGTACATTTGTCGCTTCACACAATTTCAAGAGTCTATAGGCATTCGTTGCAATCCAAAGATACAAATTTTGATAGGATATGGAGTATATACCGCCATAGTCTTTTGACATAAAGATATATTATACGAGCCATTTTGACATAAAGATATATCATTACTTACTACGGTTATCATCCAGAGGCATCCATATATATCCAGATGCAGGTTGACAGTGTATTTTTCTATTAATTCATCAAACGCGAGATGATTCTACACCATATTTTGGATAGAAAAACGACGTCGAAAATCTTTTGAAATGGACCAACAATTATCATGCAAGGAACATTTTATGATGTACAAATCTTATTATGGCAAGCGAGGAACATTTTATAATAAAGAGGAAAGGGACCAATAAAATAAATTGTCAACGGTGTATAGTTAAAAAAATATATTTATTAAACACTGCTCAAAACTCGGCGTGATAATAACAAACTTTGCCATATATATTTTTTTGACACTCATTATTATATTTATAGAGTTTCTTTTCCAAATTTACATCGATTCACACCAATCATGATTAACAGTTCAACGTATACCATTTCATAGTTATCAAAGAAACGAAAAGAATGATTTCTCAAGAAATCTTATACGAGGAACATTTAATCGCGAAAGAGAAATTCCGTCGTAGAGTTAAGTGTGGAAAATAAAAACTGCAGGGTTAACAATAATAAAAAAATGCATATTCATTTCAGCACTGTTCGAAAGTTGATTAAAAGCACTTCACTATTTTCACACCATCACTTTATTGTTATTACTGTAACCAAGAGTCGATCGAACCTAACCACGATATTTATAACCTCACAACTGTTTGTGAAAAAACATTCATATTTTCAATACTGTTTAAACCACGAGATTCTAATTAGTCGCGATCGAAAGCGGGAAAAAAAGGAAAAATACGGGAATTTGAATGAAACTCTAAATTGCTGTCATTGAATTTATATTAAAGAAATCATTTTTGGATCGTACGCGTACGGTCCAAAATTATTTCGCGATCTGTGAATAAATTTATTCATAGATCGCGTAATAATTTTTTTCCCCGAATTTATCCACAACACGTCCCGCGTAAGCACTTCTCACTTCGAAACCTCCATTCAGACTTTTCGCGGTATGGGTACTTCGAACTATTTATTTATTCACAGTTCGCGAAATAATTTTTTTCCCCGAATTTATCCACAAACACGTCTCGCGTATAAGCACTTATTCTCACTTCGAAAACTCCGTTCAGGACTTTGCGTGGTATAGATATAGAAAGATGAAACGGAATGGCCAATCACAAGCTCGGAAGGCGTCAAGAGGCCTTTCATTGTATCGTATACAGACATGCCAATACTTCGATGTCAGCATAATCTTGAGCCTGTGCAATGTTTTTTCTCCGCAAATACGGCATCAATCC
The DNA here is from genome assembly GCA_963989365.1 of Rhimphoctona megacephalus. Lineage (NCBI taxonomy): Eukaryota > Metazoa > Arthropoda > Insecta > Hymenoptera > Ichneumonidae > Rhimphoctona > Rhimphoctona megacephalus. The sequence continues at coordinate 2,061,773 of OZ022415.1, read as the reverse complement.
TGCTGATTTAAGGCTCAATCGAAGTATTTTTTCGTAATAAATCTCCAGTTCAATTTTCAAATTATAATATGCCTCCTGAGCTTCGTAATTAAAGTAAATGAATTTCAGTTTTTATCCCCACCACGGCGAATCTTTTTATTCAGAGATAATATACTCGGGCGAGACGACATGCACTTGTCCCGAGACTCTACCGAGTCTCTTGATATGATTAATTTCGGGCTTTATCCGTCTAAACTTAGCATTATCCAAATCTCTCTGGATAATGCTGGAGTTGTAGTAAGAATAAACGTAAAGTAAGCAAAATTTGGTTTGTTGCAAATAATATATTTTTGTCAGGTACAATAAATTTTGAATATATGCAAATACATAAATCCATATTTTTATTTGTTGACGCAGGACATACTGTGGTGACATTTGGAATTGCAAAGAATGCCTGCCTATTTACACTTGCATCTCCTTGTGTTGCAGCCTTGTTTGCAGTTACATCTCGTATAGCCTTGACCCCCTGTATGTGACTGAATGTTAGCAAGTTGTCGTAAACTTTTTATTTCTCCTGATACCTCTAATAAATTCACAAGTTCTGCATTGCATGGTGTAAATTGATTCCTAGTGAATTTTTTGTCTATCGTACCATCAGCATTGCCTAATTTGTAAAATCCTTCATCATCTACATCAACAATCACCATTAAAATATTCCTAAAGTCTCCTCGACCTCTGTCGACGTCAGGTATCGGTACTCTGACAGTGTCCCCAACTTTACAGATCGGAAATTGAGAATTTGACCGAAGCTTCATTTTCTTTGCTTGGGATATTAAACATTCTTTGGCATCTACTCTATTTTGAATAATATCAGCCTCTTTTTTATAAATATTGTAAAGTCCATTTTCAAGTTCCGAGCTGTTACACTTTTCACACACTCTTTTCGTCTGCATATCTACTGCGTCAGTTTCATCGGATTCTTTTTCTTCAGCAATTTTTTGCTCCGTCGCAATATTGTTGTGCTCCATTAATTATTGTAATTCCTTTTCGGAACGAATGTGTAAGTAAACTTCTTTCGGTAATGATGTTGTGCTTAATCCTAATTTTGCATCGCAACCAAACATTGCTTGGAATGGAGATCGTTGTATACCACCATGATGCGCTCTAGGAAAAGTCAACAAATTTATTATTTATTTGTATTAAAATAAAAATTTATTCTTATACTGCATTAATAATTACCTGTTTTTCAGAAATTGAACAAAACGTAATCCCTCTGACCATTGGTTGGGGTTTTCAGTCGCCATCCAAGTCATAAGCATGTTTTGTATGTCCTGATTCGCTCTTTCTACGCTTCCTTGCGATTGGCTATGCCTAGGCTTTCCATGAACAATCTGCAATCCAGGCCATATAATTTATAGTTCTTCTGTAATGCTATTTACGAATTCCCGGCCATTGTCGGATTGTAAAATATTTGGCGCTCCAAAAATACAAAAAATATCGAGCAAATGTTTGGCCACCTCTGCTGCTCTTTTAGACGTCAACAGTCGTAATTGAACAAACTTAGTCAAGTGACCTTGATATACCATAATAAATTTGTATAGACCATCTGCACTTGATTGCATATCTACAAGATCAACTTGACATCTACTGTTCATCTCTGAAAAAAACATGGGTTTAACGACTAGACCTTTCTTAGTCGATTTCTGTTTCTTTTGACATGAAACACATAACTTCAAAAACAACATTATAATTTCTTGTGTACAGTTTTTATGCTTTTTGCTTAATTCAGAGACCATACGATGTTTTCTACCATGTCCTACAGAAATGTGAGCTTCACACAGGACATCAAACATTTCTTCATTTGTGACATAATATTTTATGTTTATTTCACCTGTAATCATGATTAATATAATTTGATAAAATGTAATAAATTTAACATTTCTAATTTCCAATACGTTTAAACAATTACCTTTTTTCAAAGGAACAATTAATTTTTCTACTCCTCCAACGATAAAGATAGCAAATCGCAGCATTCGTCGGCGCTGTAACGTTGCCAAACTTTTGCTTTCTTTCGCAATTTTAGTTTGTTGTAAATAGGTTTTATACTGTTCTTCATCCATATAAAAACTATTTGATTCTTTTTGCTTCAACAATTCAGCAAAATTGTTGTAAAATCTCTTTTTAAAAATTTCTTGCTAATTAACGGACATTTTTCACACTAAAACTCACTACACTTGACTACCGACTTGTGCAAGAACATTCACAACACTGACAAATGAAATAATCATTCGAGCATTCAATAAGTAGAGAAACAAAGTACACACAGAAGACAGCATAATATTAACCGCTGGAAAGTATGAGTCATTGTTTGGGTTTGACTTGTGCAAGAACATTCACACACTGACAAATGAAATAATCATTCGAGTATTCAATAAGTAGAGAAAAAACGTACACACAGAAGACAGCATAATATTAACCGCTGGCAAGAATGAAAATTTATTTTCGAATCGACAAATCTCAACTTTATCCAGCGGTGTTTGGCAAATGCTAGCATTAGCCAGCTAAAGCCCGAAATTCATCATTTTTGTCAACTTTATCCAGCTGTTTTGGATACAATTAAGTTTAGCCGGCTACACCTAGTTTTAGCCAATATTAAGAGTCGCGGTAGCGACTCGAGACAAGTACATTTACGAAGCGAGTCGCACAAGACACTTTTACCAGAAGGACCGTGATTCTACTTGTTCTCAAAAATTGTTTCTTTAATATAAACTAAATTACAGCATTTTAGAGGTTCATTTAAATTCACGTATTTTTTATTTTTTTTTCTCTTTCGATCGCGATTAATTAAAACCTTGTAGCTTAAATAGTATCAAAAATATTAATGTTTTTTTTTTCGTTGTGCCGAAAAATTGAGCATTTTTTCACACACATTTTGATGCGCAACTGTCTTTTTCGTAGTCGCTGTCTAGTGACACTGGTGATATTGGTAAAACTCTGGTAATATTCAATCGATCGTTGGATATGACAGCTAACCGACAACCGTACTATATTGTTAAACAGTCATCAGGTTATAAAGATCGCGGTTAGTTTTGATCGATTTTTGGTTACAGTGACTTTTATTATAATAAAAAAGTGATAGTGCGAAAATAATAAAGTGCAATTCATTTCAATCATCTTTCGAACAGTGCTTAAACAAATATGTATTTTTCATTATTGTTAAGCCTGTAATTTTTATTTTCCACACCTAACTCTACAACGGAGTCGAAAACGATACCTTTTCTCTTTTACCATAAAATGTTCCTCGAATGCAATAATAAGGTTTATTTAGAAACCATTCTCCGTTTTTTTTTATAGCTAAGAGAATGGTGTATGATAAACTCGTATTCGATGATTATTTAATATCTTCGTCGTGAAGGTTATAAAGATCGGGGTCAGTTTCAACTGTTGGGTAAAGTGACTTGTACCGCAAAAAACAGCATAAATGCTGTAAAAAAAGTAGAGACAAATACATTTACTCTCCCCAAATAGTTTGTCCGGTAACAAATCTCAGTTTCGACACAAAACCTTCACTAAAAATTATAAAAGAGATTTTCTCCCAAGAAAACCAACCTTGCAAAAATTCTCTGATTCATAGCAAATCTCTTAAAAAATGATAGGAGAACCCCACAAAAATTTTCTCAATAAATTTGAAACTCACAATAAATTATAAGAGCCTCTCAAAAATTTATCAATCAAATCGTAATTTCACAAAAGATGCCAATTCAAACTTGCCCAAAAATTAAGTCTAAACTTCACAAAAAGTTATTAAATAAATAAAAATGATAAAAGCATTAATAGTCAAATACATTAAAACCTATTAAAATTCAATAAAAACACTTTCAACGAATTGAAAATACAGTTGTTCTACCCAACAAGAATAAGAATAAAAAATAATTATGAGAAAAAATTTTAATACAAAAAAGATTTCAAACGCAAAAATTAGATTGAAAAAAAAATTTCGGCCGAAGTACTTGGCGAGTTTGTAACCATAAGTGATATATTATGTAAATTAAGCGAAAAAACTCACCAAGTACTTCGGCCGAAATTTTTTTTTCAATCTAATTTTTGCGTTTGAAATCTTTTTTGTATTAAAATTTTTTCTCATAATTATTTTTTATTCTTATTCTTGTTGGGTAGAACAACTGTATTTTCAATTCGTTGAAAGTGTTTTTATTGAATTTTAATAGGTTTTAATGTATTTGACTATTAATGCTTTTATCATTTTTATTTATTTAATAACTTTTTGTGAAGTTTAGACTTAATTTTTGGGCAAGTTTGAATTGGCATCTTTTGTGAAATTACGATTTGATTGATAAATTTTTGAGAGGCTCTTATAATTTATTGTGAGTTTCAAATTTATTGAGAAAATTTTTGTGGGGTTCTCCTATCATTTTTTAAGAGATTTGCTATGAATCAGAGAATTTTTGCAAGGTTGGTTTTCTTGGGAGAAAATCTCTTTTATAATTTTTAGTGAAGGTTTTGTGTCGAAACTGAGATTTGTTACCGGACAAACTATTTGGGGAGAGTAAATGTATTTGTCTCTACTTTTTTTACAGCATTTATGCTGTTTTTTGCGGGGATTTGTTGACTTTTTTGTATGAAATTCATAGCTTGCCAATTAAACATGTCTATATTGTGTACGTATCTGAATGATATAAAAGAATTAACATTTTTTTCGGTATTGCAGCAAAATATGGTAACATTTTATCAAAAAGTGATTCTCTCAAGAATTGGATCCTGAATAAAAATTTTAAAGGTCGCTCAAGCGATTTTTTAATTGTTTCTGCTAAAAATGGATACATGATCGAATTTCGAGCTGGTGTATCGCGACTATATTCGGACTAAAAATGCAATGTGAAATATTGATCTAAGAAGTGTTCAAATGAATTCAATCTTCGTAATTAACCGTTAATACTTATAAAATTATTAGATTACTTAATACGTACAGTAGTTCTGAGAAGATACGACGCATAAACGAACGACGAACAAGTAAAAACTTGAATTTTTTAAATTTTGTTAAAAAAAATTTCAAAAGATATTACACCGAAACATGCGTGCCAACGGATCAACGGATCGGAACATGTTTCATAAAAAATGATACCGAACAAATACTCCAATAGCATCAGAATGCACCGAAAGTTTTTAAATAAAAGTACTCATAATGAAACGAGATTTTGAAACAAAAAAGTATGCACACGAAATTTCGAGAGCAAACGTTTGATTGGAAACAAAAATTTTGGCCGAACTACTACGCGAGTTTTTCTTTTATAACGTTTATTGATCACGAATTATATCTTATGAGCAATAGGTAAAACAAATTGGTGAAGTACTTATGAATTTTTTTTTTCTGGAATCAAATATCTTTTCGCTAAAAATTATTTCGCATCACTTGATTCCGTTTTGGGTTGCAAGTGCAAATAGTATTTTCATATATTTAAGGTCTGTACCACTCTAGGGTGATTCAAAACCATATATAATTCAAACCTAGGGTGGTATCATACATCATTCCCTCAGTTATATAAAAACGAAGAGAGTAATTTCCAAATAAACGTTATTATTGCATGCAAGAGACATTTTATGGTAAAAGAGAAGAGGCACCGTTTTCGACTCCGTTCTAGAGTTTACGTTCAGAAAAATGGATTGTTGGGGCTAGGGTTAATAAAAAAAATTATTTATTTAGGCACTATGCAAAAGTTTATTTATTTAATTACACTTTATTTTTGCACTATCACTCTTCTATCTATATATATAAAAATCACTTTAACCAAAAGTTGAAACGAACCGCGATCTTTATAACCTCACGACAAAGATATTAAATAATCATCGAATACGAGTTTATCATACAGCATTCTCTTAGTTATAAAAAATAAAAACGGAAAATTGTTTTTAAATAAATCTTATTATTGCATTCGAGGAACATTTTATGGTAAAAGAGAAAAGGTATCGTTTTCAACTCCGTTGTAGAGTGAGATGTGGAAAATAAAAATTACAGGCTAAAAAATAATAAAAAATTCATATTTGTTCAAGCACTTTTTGAAAGATGATTGAATTGAATTGCACTTTATTATTTTCGCACTATTACTTTCTTATTATAATAACAGTCACTGTAACCAAAAGTCGATCGAAACTAACCGCGATCTTTATAACCTCATGACTGTTCAAAAATATAGTATGGTTGTCGGTTAGCTGTCATATCCAGCGATCGTTTGAATATTACCAGAGTTTTACTAATATCACTAGTGTCACTAGACAGCGACTGCGAAAAAGACAGTTGCGCATCAAAATGTGTGCGAAAAAATGCTCAATTTTTCGGCACAACGAAAAAAAAAAACATTAATATTTTTAATACTATTTAAGCTACGAGGTTCTAATTAGTGGCGATCGAAAGAGAAAAAAAAAATAAAAAATATGTGAACTTAAATGAACCTCCAAAATGCTGTAATTTAATTTATATTAAAGAAACAATTTTCGAGAACAAGTAGAATCACGGTCCTTCTGGTAAAAGTGTCTTGTGCGACTCGCTTCGTAAATGTACTTGTCTCGAGTCGCTACCGCGACTCTTAATATATATAGATAGAAGAGTGATAATGCAAAAATAAAGTGTAATTCAATAAATAAACTTTTGCATAGTGCCTAAATAAATAATTTTTTTTTATTAACCCTAGCCCCAACAATTCATTTTTCTGAACGTAAACTCTAGAACGGAGTCGAAAACGGTGCCTCTTCTCATTTACCATAAAATGTCCCTTGCATGCAATAATAACGTTTATTTGTAAACTACTCTCTCCGTTTTTATATCACTGAGAGAATGGTGTATGGTACCACCCTAGGTTTGAATTATATATGGTTTTAAATCACCCTAGAATGGTAAAGACCTTAAATATATGAAAGTACTATTTGCACTTGCAATAACCCAAAACGGAATCAAGTGATGCGAAATAATTTCGAGCGAAAAGATATTTGATTTGAGAAAAAAAAAGTTCATAAGTACTTCACCAATTTTTTTTTTTACCTATTGCTCATAAGATATAATTCGTGATCAATAAACGTTATAAAAGAAAAACTCGCATAGTAGTTCGGCCAAAATTCTTTTTTCCAATTAAACTTTTGCTCTCGAAATTTCATGCGCATACTTTTCTGTTTCAAAATTTCGTTTCGTTATGAGTACTTTTATTTAAAAACTTTTGGTGCATTCTGATGCTATTGGAGTATTTCTTCGATATCATTTTTTAAGGAATATTTTCCGATCCGTTGATCTGTTGGCACGCATGTTTCGGTGTAATAACTTTTGAAATTTTTTTTTTTTTACAAAATTAAAAATATTCAAGTTTTTACTTGTTCGTTGTTCTTTTATGCGTCGTATTTTCTCAGAACTACTGTACGTATTAAGTAATCTAATAATTTTATAAGTATTGATGGTTAATTACGAAGATTGAATTCATTTGAACACTTCTTAGATCAATATTTCACATTGCATTTTTAGTTCGAATATAGTCGCGATACACCAGCTCAAAATTCGATCATGTATCCATTTTTAGCAGAAACAATTAAAAAATCGCTTGCGCGACCTTTAAAATTTTTATTCAGGATCCAATTCTTGAGAGAATCACTTTTTGATAAAATGTTACCATATTTTACTGCAATACCGAAAAAAAATATTAATTCTTTTATATCATTCAAATACGTACTCAATATAGACATGTTTAATTGGCAAGCTATGAATTTCATACAAAAAGTCAACAAATCTTCGCAAAAAAACAGCATATATGTTGTAAAAAAGTTGAGACAAATACATTTACTCCCCCCAAATAGTTGTGCCGGTAAAAAATCTCCTTCTGAACGTGAACCCTAACAAAAGTTATAAAAGAGACTTCATCCCAAAAAAACTAACCTTGCAAAAATTCTCTCATTCACATCAAATCTCTCAAAAAATTATAGAACTCCACAAAAATTTTCTCAATAAATTAGAAACTTACAAAAAGTTATAAGACAGCCTCAAAAAAATTTACCGATCAAATCATAATCTCACAAAAGTAGCTAATTCAAATTCGACCAAAAATGAAGTCTAAACTTTACAAAAATAAATTAAAACTATAAAAGCATTAATACTAAAAACATTAAAGCCTATTAACTTCTTATAAAAAATCTTCCAATTAATTAAAAATATGGATGTGCTACAGTACAGTTGTTCTACGCAAAAAGAACAAGAATAAAAAATTGAAATGAAAAAAAAATCGGATACAACAAAAAATTTCAAAAGGAAAAAATTAGATTGAAAAAAAAATTTCGGCCGAAGTACTTGGCAAGTTTGTAACTATGAATGAATTAAGCAAATTGAATTGAATTAAGCACATTGTATAAATTGTAATAAAAAAAACTAAATAATAATTTTTAAATAAAAAAAAAAAAATTTTATTGGCAAAAAATTGGCTTAAAGTAGTTCGCTTATTTTTTATTGCTAAATGTACACAATGTACTATGCATAATTAATAAATGTTGTTATAACCTCGCTATGTACTTCGGTCGAAACTTTTTTTTTCCATCCAAATTTTTTTAGTCGGTAACTCTGTCAGCATAAATTTGGTTGTTCCGCAAATTCAAAAAGAGATTAAGGGGTTATATACAGTTGGAAGGCCAAAAAAACTCGTTTTTTTACGAATTTTTTCCGGATAGGGATTTCATTTGACGAGGAAAAGCATAAGGAAGTAAATGGAGTGTCATCTTTTAACTCTTTATCGCAATTTTTTATTTAACAAAATATTGCTTCAGATAGCTCCTGTGATTGATCTCCTGTAGGTCCTCTAAAAAAAGGCGTCTTGCGGTGAGCATGAAATCTCCCGTTTGGATCAGCTGAAATTAAAAAACCAAAGAGATTTGTTTAGTGGACAGATAAATGCTGGGATTGGACGAAGGAATAGTTGGAATTTCCCATTTTGATGAAATGACGGCTCCTCAAAGACGAAATTTCAATTTTTAACCGAATTTTGGTCGTTCAATGGTTCAAAAAAAATAGAAATAATTTTCGGAAATCTTACTCCTTCGTCCAATCCTAGTAGAATATATCTGAGAAAGTTGTGTTAAAATTGCAGACCGATCGGTTGAGCCATCTTTGAGAAATCGTGCTCACCGACTTTGAAAACATCGTTTCGAGATAAACGCGTTCAAAGTTTCATAAGTGGTGAACACATGGATAAAAATTTTTTTTTACAACTTACAAGGAGTCATCTATTCCAGGGCCATAAGAAGTTCCCTCTGCATCATCAGCAGCTTCCAAATGGTCGAATTGCAGTCGTCGGCGAACCATTCTTCCTTCGCGCGTGCGCTCATGCGCTCTTAAAATAGAGATCGCGACGCGCTCTGCATCCTGTTTTTCGGCATAGGCATGGGCATTGGGCCCAATCGGTAGACCCAGTGCACTCATATAATATAATAGTGATGCCGTACCTTCATTAAAGGTGCCGGCTGCCATGTGAGCTGCTATTTCCACTATTTTTGAACCACTAGGAATTATTTTCGGTGTGATTTTCCAAATCAACTGATTATAGCTTTCGTTGTTATTTTGTGTGAAACCACCAACACATCTTTCAAGCAACTTTTCATTGCTCAGATCCGTGTAGATCGGAAACAGAGCGTCAGCAACATCTTGTGGAAATGGAGAATAATCGTGTTTATAATCCGATAATTTATTCGAAGCTCGCGCTCGCTGCCAACAACACCATGACTCAGTTCCGACCGGGCATCTTTCGTGTTGAGGATTTTCATCTGTTGAACAATAATGGTAATATGTTGCCCATATTGCATTATACATATTGTCAACGGAATCACAGTGCCTCCTGATTGCCAAGCCATAATAAACAGTCAATTTATCGATCAGTTTGGCTGTGAGCTTTCCTTTTCCACCAAGTACTTTTTTTTGCATTTTTTTCCCACTTTTATTTACAGTCATCTCGGTATTTTTTTTGACACAGTCTCGGAGTCGTGAACCCATTCTTTTTTGAACGTGTCCAATACATTCTTTTTTTACCACTTCGTTGTTTCCGTAAGGCACAGCTTTCAAAATCCCCGAGTAGGTTTTCGAGTCACCGTCGCCGATGTAATTTTTGTATTGGACGTTAAATTTTTCCATTGAACGCTTGAACATTTCTACGACCGCATCGACTTCTATTTTTCCTGAAGAACCGTTATGATTCGCAGCACAAACATCTTTGTGATCGTCATACCATTCGTTGTACTCTTCAGTGTCGATTTTTTTTCCAAACCTCGCATTGTTTGCAGTACGAACTTTTCACGACGATATCGATAATTTTCCCCGTATAATAACCGATCAGTGATGTTACTCCGTATAAAGAAGTAAACCCACGTTTTTTCCAGGTTCCATCGCCAGATATTGTCAATTCTTCACAGTTTCCATCGCCTCGATTTTGAGCAGACGCTTTTTTTTCTTCAGCACAAGCTTTTTCGAAAAGTTTTTCGGTGGCCATTTGCGTGCATGAATGAATATTTTTGACGATCAAATCGTACGTAGCTTGCATCACAAAAGGTGGCATGTCCATCAATCCACAAAATTTCGCTGCACCTTTCAATCCTATTCCGAGAGTTCTCATCACAAATAAAAATCGTCTGTTTATCGCGTAAGAATGTTTGATGAATGGACAAGAGTTTATGGCTCGAGGATCGCACTTATCACACAGAATGACGATATTAAAACCGAGTCCTCGCTGTGCAGCCGTTTGAAATTGCACTTTTCCTTTGCAAGTTTTACACTGGACGTATTCACTTATCGCTGCGAAGACCGTTATAAAATTGAAAATGCGATATTCAATGGAGGAATCACGAGGAACTAAGATCTCCTTCTGATTTTTCAATTTTTTCGCGGATGTACTGAAGCTACTTTCATCGGCCTCGACTGTTTTTGGATTGTACGATTGTTTTCGCTTTTTCCCTCTTGAAATTTGCGTCTTGTCGGATAGTCTCCGTTGTCTGGTACACTTGTAAGGCATTTTTATTCGCAAAACTACGAAAACGGAGTAAAATTTGAACGCGCGACTTTACACTGTGGCAAAGCTGGTTCGACTGACAAAATTCCTTTCTTCGGTATAAGAAATGACCACGCTTAGCTCTCGCATATACCATGTATGCAAAAACAATGAAAAGGGTCACCTCAGGCACGCGGGCCACAACAACCGCTGCCGCTCGGGCCGTTTGGAGCGCGCTTACTTTGTAATGCTCCAAGCGTCCTTTCAAGTACGCATGTATCTCTACGAATACTTGCCGTATCGCTTTGAAAATTTCAGAGAATCTATTTGAATATATGTAGACTCCAAAAATGCAACAAAAAAATCGATTTTTTGAAATTTGAAATTAATCATAAAATAGCATATAACTCCGACATTACTTGCTGGATTAATTTGAAATTTTCAGAGAATGTACTCAAATGTATGTACATTCTGAAAATGCAATAAAAAAAAAATCGATTTGCTGAAATTTCCAACTGTATATAACCGTTTAAGGGGACCGTATGGTCTAGAGCACGAAAATTTCACCTATTTTCACGATTTTTTTTTTGCCTTAAAAAATTTAAAAATCGATGTTTTAACTTTTCGGGTTTATTACTACCTTTATTAAGTATACAAAAAATTTTTTTTTTAATTTTAAAAACAGTGTTTATTATCATATAATTGGCATTGAAGACGACCCTCTCGAAAAATCCGACCCGGACGGTGAAGATCGATCCGAGACTTCTACTCATCTGAAACACAAAATTCAAGAAGATTCTTAATCAGAAAGAGTGCAGTTATGGTCGGGACTAGAACAAATCGAAAAAATTAAAAATTGACAAAATGGCGCGCTTTTGAAAAAAAATTCGTAAAATCGGGTTTTTTTTCACTAGTTTTTTAGTATAAACAATAAGAAATTATTTAAATAAAATTATGATTGTAGTTCCGACGATAGCCATACATGTTGTGAACAACATATCCAAATTTCAAGTGATTCGGTTGAATAGTTTTTTTGTTTTCACCTGCGCAGTGCCGAAAAAAGTCGTTTCGAGATAAATGAGTTTAAAGTTTGAGGTACAGATATTTTCAAAAATTGAGCAAATTTTGAATACTTACAGTTAATCCGCGATTCCGGCACCATATAGGATTCCTTCGGAACGTTCATAATTCAAGATTTCCTCACTCCTTTCATTTCTTCGAGCTGTCCGAGCCTCTTTGGAGTTGTCCGTGCTCCTACGGTTGGCGCTCGATACTCGCAGCTCGTCTCGGTTTTGCGCTAGTTGCTCCGCTTGTGGCCCGATTGTTATGCCCATGGTCTCCATTATTTTCAATAGGGATGCAAATCCTTCATTGAATATGCAAGCGGAAATGTGAGTGGCAATATCAATGATTTTTTTTCCGGCAAACAGATGTTTCGGCGCAAGGTGCCACACGCAAGCATTGAAACTTTCGTTATTGTTCTGCGTATTACTGCCAATACACCTTTCCAATAAAGTCTCTGCTGTCAATTCTTCATAAATTGGTTTTAATATCTCTTGTGCTTCATCGCACAGAGCAGGTGGGTGCTCGTAGGTGTCTAAAGTACCTGCAGCCTCACTTTGACGCCACTTGCACCACGATTCGGAACCTGGAGGACAGTACGAGTGTTGCGGATTTTCATCTGTTGAAATTTTGTGATAATATGCTGCCCATATTTCACTTCTCATCCCTTCAGTCGAATCTGAATTACGTCTAATTGCTAGACCGTAATAAGTTGACAGCTCTTGCAATAATTTATTCGTCAATTGTTGACGCTTCGGTGTTTTATTTATCGATTTCCGCTGTGTCTTTTTTCCCTCTTCTTTTTCTGTCAATTTCTTTGTTGCTTTCTTTATTTGTGCATGTTTTTTTTTCGCATCAACAGCACGTTTGTACAAACGTTTTTTAACATGCAAAACACATTCTTTTTTGCAAACTAAAAAATCATCCCCGTAAGGCTTTGTGTCCAATAAGGCTTTGAACGTTTTCGTGTCGCGGACCGCTCTCTACCTGCGTTATGGGCTGTAGAAGCTGTAATATTGAGAATTTCCGCATGAAAATTTCACAGTATATTCTTGAGATACTATACTTTCGACATATCGAAAAAAAAAAAATCGATTTTTTCAAATTTCTAGACCATACGGTCCCCTTAAGTATATGAAGAAATATTCTAATAGAAATAAAATGCACCTGAAGTTTTGAAATTAAAAAAACAATCAGAACGAAACCAACTCAAAACGGAAGCAAGTGATGCGAAACCATTTTGAGCTAAAAGAAAAGAATTTCATAAGTACTTCAACAATTTCTTTTTTTTACCAATTGCTGATGATATAAAATTCGTAATCAATAAACGTTATAAAAAAACTGGTGTAGTACTTCGGCCGAAATTCTTTTTTCTAATCGAACGTTTGCTCTCGATATTCTGTGCACATACCTTTTTTTGTTTCAAAATATCGTTTCGTTTTGATTTCTTTTATTCAAAATCTTTAAGTGCATTTTGATGCTATTGAAGTATTTTTTCGGTGTAATTATGTATGGAATATTTTTCGATAAGGAATTTTTTTTCCTAACAATTTTTTTTTTAATTCGACGTATAATTTATATACTTTATTTTGCTCCGAGAATTTTGTTTTATGTAGATTTTTTATTAAATTCGAAAACTTAGTGCATTTTATTTCTGTTGGTATGTATATTTCGGTCTAATATTTTTTGGAACAATTTTTTTTTACAAAATTAATAAAAAAATGAGTTCTTATTTGTTCGTGGTTCTTTTATACGTCGTATCTTTTCAGACCTACTACAAGTTTTCAAGTAATCTAATAATTTTATAGTTCTGACGGTTAATTACGAAATTTGAATTCACTTGAACACTTCTTAGAGAACTATTACACAATGCATTTTTAGTCCCGATGTAGTAGCGATACAGTAGCTCGAAATTCGATCATGTATCCATTTTTAGGTAGCCGAAATCAGGAAAAAATCGCTAGAGCGGCCTTTAAAATTTTTATTAAGGATCGAATTCTTGATAGAATCACTTTTTGATAAAATATTATTACAAATAGCAAAAATCCCCTCCCGGGGAAAAAAACCTGGACAAGTACATTGGTGGTCCCGCATTTCCCTATGATATCACAAAAAATCCAAAACCCCACTTAAATTTTTTTTTTTAATGTTTACTAATTTTATTCATATCCCGGATGGAAACCAACCATATAGATCACGAAATATCCGGCCAAAAAACCAGACTTCACAATAAATGTTACTTTAAATTTATTTCCACAGAACAAAACAGGAATCAAAACATTAAAAAATCAGCGTTATCAAGATGAGGAAAATACCACTTATAATTGGTGTGTAAGAAGTATTAATAGTCTAGAAAAAAATGAAAAAAGGTCACCATCTAAGTTATGTGCAGCAGTAAAATTTATGATATCAGTACTAGGACAAGCATTTCTTTGGTGACTGAGAAGATATCAATATGGATGTACCGGCAACGTAGGGCATGCAGTTGGTGCATTGCTTCTGGGATCTCCTAAGTTGAGTAGCTACTTTTGTTTTGGCTATGGCGCGACCAATGTTGCCAAATAGTATTTACTTATATGACGTAATGAAACAACATTGCCTGCGCCGTGGGTAAAATAACGAAAAACAAGCAGGAACAGGAAGTTTCGCATAAGAACTCGTGCTTTTGTAATGTTAAAAAAAAAACTTTAATTTATTTCCGTACATGATAGCACAGTTTTGTTTGATTGGTAATAATTTGATGAACGTTCACCACCGTACGTTGAGCGTATACGCACAGAGTACTTGTCCGGCCCATAACTTTTTATTAAAATTGCTCATTCAAGTGAAAATCAAATTGGAAGTGCTTTTCGTTGCATGCGTTGCTTTTGGCTGTCAGAAATTTATAAGAAAATCAATTCTTCTGCAAATTTCAGTATGGCCTTGTATCATACACAACATTCGACGTCGATTCAATCGAAATAAAATGGTGTTGTTAGTCATCATAAAATTACATTAACATAAGGTGTATTCAGTTATGAAATTTCTGAAGATGCGACTCAGTAAACCATTGCCAGCAATGTAGCGTATCATACTTTCGAAAACTACTATTGCCAGCCATGAAAGTTATTATACTTTGGAAAGCTACTATTTATTAGTAGAAGATCTAAGTAACCACTGGTGAATGGTCAAAATATCAATGCAGGCTATGAATGCACCGTCAAATTTGTATCCAGTTTTAAGATCACGCAAATTTCACACAAAATAATCCCCCTCCGTTCGTTTCATTTTGACGTTCTTTGGCGCCAGCTATCAAAATAGCCCTTTATGTTTTGAAAAAGAGAATTTAAACCGTTATGCGGGATTAATCATAAAAACAATAAAAACTGAATAAGACAATACCAACAATATAATAATAAATAAATAAGACAATATTGTTGGTATTGTCTTATTTAGTTTTTATTGTTTTTATGATTAATCCCGCATAACGGTTTAAATTCTCTTTTTCAAAACATAAAGGGCTATTTTGATAGCTGGCGCCCAAGAACGTCAAAATGAAACGAACGGAGGGGGATTATTTTGTGTGAAATTTGCGTGATCTTAAAACTGGATACAAATTTGACGGTGCATTCATAGCCTGCATTGATCTTTTGACCATTCACCAGTGGTTACTTAGATCTTCTACTAATAAATAGTAGCTTTCCAAAGTATAATAACTTTCATGGCTGGCAATAGTAGTTTTCGAAAGTATGATACGCTACATTGCTGGCAATGGTTTACTGAGTCGCATCTTCAGAAATTTCATAACTGAATACACCTTATGTTAATGTAATTTTATGATGACTAACAACACCATTTTATTTCGATTGAATCGACGTCGAATGTTGTGTATGATACAAGGCCATACTGAAATTTGCAGAAGAATTGATTTTCTTATAAATTTCTGACAGCCAAAAGCAACGCATGCAACGAAAAGCACTTCCAATTTGATTTTCACTTGAATGAGCAATTTTAATAAAAAGTTATGGGCCGGACAAGTACTCTGTGCGTATACGCTCAACGTACGGTGGTGAACGTTCATCAAATTATTACCAATCAAACAAAACTGTGCTATCATGTACGGAAATAAATTAAAGTTTTTTTTTAACATTACAAAAGCACGAGTTCTTATGCGAAACTTCCTGTTCCTGCTTGTTTTTCGTTATTTTACCCACGGCGCAGGCAATGTTGTTTCATTAGGTCATATAAGTAAATACTATTTGGCAACATTGGTCGCGCCATAGCCAAAACAAAAGTAGCTACTCAACTTAGGAGATCCCAGAAGCAATGCACCAACTGCATGCCCTACGTTGCCGGTACATCCATATTGATATCTTCTCAGTCACCAAAGAAATGCTTGTCCTAGTACTGATATCATAAATTTTACTGCTGCACATAACTTAGATGGTGACCTTTTTTCATTTTTTTCTAGACTCTTAATACTTCTTACACACCAATTATAAGTGGTATTTTCCTCATCTTGATAACGCTGATTTTTTAATGTTTTGATTCCTGTTTTGTTCTGTGGAAATAAATTTAAAGTAACATTTATTGTGAAGTCTGGTTTTTTGGCCGGATATTTCGTGATCTATATGGTTGGTTTCCATCCGGGATATGAATAAAATTAGTAAACATTAAAAAAAAAAAATTAAGTGGGGTTTTGGATTTTTTGTGATATCATAGGGAAATGCGGGACCACCAATGTACTTGTCCAGGTTTTTTTCCCCGGGAGGGGATTTTTGCTATTTGATATCACTTCTTTTTCCTATAGTATTTTCATATATTTCGCTTTATATAGATTCCAATAGTCTGCATATAACAAAAAAACTTACAACGTCTTTGCATCATTACATCATCGATTTATTTGAATGACAGGGATCAGTACAGCTCACACTACTAATTCGACATAAGAGAATGAGACAGATTTTCTACCATAAATTCATTGTTATTGAGGTTATTTAAATATAGCAGCGTTTCGTTCCTGTGATAAGAAAAAAGTTATAATGCTTTCAAACGAGTTAACTACAGACTCGAAGTATTTTCGAGATGTTAGTAATTCGTTGATAGGTTATTATTCGATTATAGCTTGGCAGGAAGGTATTATGGAAGAGACCTCAAGTACCAATTTTTCCCCAAGGAAAAAATTCAGAAAATTAAATACTTTATCATTAGCTTTCAAGTTGTGTATTAGAATAAGGCATTCAGGGGCGAAAAGGCAGCGAGGATATTAGTAATTTCGGTCTAAGCTATAAATAATTATATTTAACTTTACTGTCAGGAGCCTCAGAATTATTATTCTTTCAAAGATGAAATGACGGAAGAATATGATGCATCATCCTTGATTTACAAATTGTTTTATAAAACAGAAAAAAATTAGATTAAAAAAAAATTCGGCCGAAGTACTTGACGAATGTTTTTTCACTTAATTTACATAATGTATCGGTCATGGTGACAACCTCGCCAAGTACTTCGGCCGAAATTCTTTTTCATCTAATTTTTTTCGTTTGCAATCTTTTTTTGCTTCGGACTCTTATTTATACAGAGTTTTTATTTTCATTTTGGTTGGTAAAGCAACTGCATTTTCGAACTTGATTCTTTTCTCTATCAACATTCAACATTATTTGAAGATTTTATGTCACACGATAAAGACTCCCGTACTTGGCCACATATATTTCAGTATAGCTCAATTTATTTTATAACTTTTTGCGAAACCCAGCCTTAGCTTTTCGCGAGGATTAACTCATTTTGTTTTGTGTGATTTGATTTTATTTGATACATTTTTTGAGAGTGGTCACTTTTCTTACTTTTTGATAGGATTTGATTTTCTCAGGGATTTTTGCGAGAAAAGGTTTTTGCGGTGTATGTATATTCGTGAAAAAATATGGGAACGGCGGTCAACAAATGTATTTGTCCAGGTTTCTTCCGCAAGGGGGATTTTTATGCATGATATAATTCGTTTTTTCTCGTTCTTTTCAAACATCTCGCTTTATATAGATTAGAAAAAGGTTATATTGGGAAATTATCGCTTTTTCATTTCCACACCCTGACCCCTTCTACTTCGAGTTAGGTTTTTTCCCCATGAAATAAAGAGGCACGTGTTTTGGAATTTTCAATTTGGCATTTTTTTAATTCTCGAACCAGTCAAATTTTTTTGACATTTCGATCAAGAGACTCGGTAGAGTCTCGGGACAAGTACATTGACAGCTCTGTCGTCTGCTGGCCCGAGGCTCGCCGAGACTATACTTTCTCGAAACAAAACTTTTCGCGGTGGTGGGGGTAAAATTGGCACATCATTTTGTTCGTTTTCGAAGCTCACGAGTCGTTTGAGACCTTGAAAATTGAACTGGAGCTTCATTAAGAAATTATCTTTCGAATGAGCCCAAATTTAGCACGATCGGTGACGTAAATGCTGAGAAAAAAATTTGCACGGGCTCAAAATCACGCAAAAGTCACCTACACATTCAAGAATCAGACGTGTCTGTATACAACACCAAAGCCGGCTGAAAGTGTCTCTCGAGTTTCTGATTGGTTCATTCTGACGACACCCATATATATATATCACTATCAAAGGCCTCATGTCCTCGCGGCTAACTTCACGGCGCTGTCGCAGACCGACGTCACATGAGACTTCCTCCACCTCGTCGCTATATATATATATACCGAACCGCGGAAAGTTTGACAGGTCGAGTGTTGTTATTATCTCTGAATAAAACGATTCACCGTGGTGGGAGTAAAAACTGAAATTCATTTTCTTTAATTACGAAGCTCAGGAGGCATATGATGATTTGAAAATTGAACTGGAGATTTATTACGAAAAAACACTTCGATTGAGCCTTAAATCAGCACGATTAATGCCGTATTTGCTGAGAAAAAACTTTGCACAGGCTCAAGATTATGCTGACATCGAAGTATTGGCATGTCTGTATACGACACAATGAAAGGCCTCTTGACGCCTTCCGAGCTTGTGATTGGCCATTCCGTTTCATCTTTCTCTACCTATACCACGCAAAGTCTGAACGGAGTTTTCGAAGTGAGAATGAGTGCTTATACGCGAGACGTGTTTGTGGATAAATTCGGGAAAAAAATTATTTCGCGATCTGTGAATAAATAAATAGTTCGAAGTACCCATACCGCGGAAAGTCTGAACGGAGTTTTCAAAGTGAGAAGTTCTTATGCGGGACGTGTTGTGGATAAATTCGGGAAAAAAAATTATTTCGCGATCTATAAATAAATTTATTCACAAATCGCGAAATAATTTTGGATCGTACGCGTACGATCCAAAAATGATTTCTTTAATATAAATTCAATGACAGCAATTTAGAGTTTCATTCAAATTCACGTATTTTTTATTTTTTTCCCCCTTTCGATCGCGACTAATTAGAATCTCGTGGCTTAAACAGTATTGAAAATATTAATCTTTTTTCACGAACATTTGTGAGGTTATAAATATCGAGGTTAGGTTCAATCGACTCTTAGTTACAGCAATAATAAGAAAGTGATGGTGTGAAAATAGTGAAGTGCTTTTAATCAACTTTCGAACAGTGCTGAAATGAATATACATTCTTTTATTATTGTTAACCCTGCAGTTTTTATTTTCCACACTTAACTCTTCGATGGAATTTATCTTTCGCGATTAAATGTTCCTCGTATAAGATTTCTTGAGAAATCGTTCTTTTCGTTTCTTTGATAAATATGAAATAGTGTACGTTGAACTGTTAATCATGATTGGTGTGAATCGATGTAAATTTGGAAAAGGAACTCTATAAAACTAATAATGAGTGTCAAAAAAATGTATATGGCAAAGTTTGTTATTATCATGCCGAGTTTTGAGCAGTGTTTAAGGATGTATGTAAAATATATCAAGTCGTCTAACTTTCCATAAAAATGACTAATATGATAGAGTTTATCACGCTGCATCGTTCGGAAAAAAGAAAAAGGCACTTAGCCGATGATTTGAAACAAATACTTAAGAATTAAAGCCTCATTTAACTCCGTGTTATTTGTACCGGAAGTTGACAAAATGAAACTAAAATGATAAAAAAGTATATGTATTGTAGTCAATGTTTGGCCAAAAAAAGAATTTTCAGAAAGTTCATACATTTTTCAATTTTTTCACGAAAAAAAAAACTACTGTTCCCGATGTCGTTGTGAAGATATTCATGGTTAACTTTTGACGTTTCATTAGCGTTCTGTAAACTGTTGTTCAATTTAATACGTCCATCATATCGGACACGTAGATGCGGCAACGCAGCACGCTTCAACTGCCGGTCTCGGAATGATCAGCTGTAGTTGACTGTCATGGCTGGGTGTAGCATTGTTGCCACATTTTCTCGGGACAGAAATGAAATTATCTGATTGGCTCAATTTGTACTCGGCCACATATATCAAGTTGCATATCAATTTCATTAAAAATCGTAAATTATTATACAAAATGACATATTTTTTTCATTAGACATCATAAAAAACAAAAGGAATGATTCGGCACTTGACATTTCGACATAAAGATTAACCTTAAAAAATAAATAGATGTACTGCGGTTTTGACCTTATATACATCCTTAATAAATATTTTTTTTTAACTGTACGCCGTAGACAATTTATTTTATTGGTCCCTTTCCTCTTTATTATAAAATATTCCTCGCTTGCCATAATAAGATTTGTACATCAGAAAATGTTCCTTGCATGATAATTGTTGGTCCATTTCAAAAGATTTTCGACGTCGTTTTTCTATCCAAAATATGGTGTAGAATCATCTCGCGTTTGATGAATTTATAGACAAATACACTGTCAACCTGCATCTGGATATATATGGATGCATCTGGATGATAACTGTAGTAAGTAACGATATATCTTTATGTCAAAATGGCTCGTATAATATATCTTTATCTCAAAAGACTATGGCGGTATATACTCCATATCCTGGTATTATCAAAATTTGTATCTTGGGATTGCAACGAATATCTATAGACTCTGGAAATTCTGTGAAGCGACAAATATACCAAGTATTTCCACTTTTTGGCTCCGATTGTAGCATTATGAATTGGACATTTTGTTATGAAAATTCTTCGGTTGTTCATTTGTCAATGGGATCAAAAATACTGTCTTCGGAACATCATGGATATATGCAAAATTTCAGAATTTTGTTTGGCTCAATATGGTCTATATTTTTTCACATCCCCGCTTTAGTTGTAGCCTAATGAATTTTAAAAAATTGTTTCAGAAAGTCTTCCGATGTGTTTTTTCTGAGATTATTAAAATGTATATCTTTGGATTGCAACGAATGCCTACAGACTTTAGAAATTGTGTGAAGCGACAAATGTACCAAGTATTTCTACTTTTTGCCTCCGATTCTCGCATTATGAGTTGAAAATTTTGTTATAAAAATTCTTCGGTTGCTCAGTTGTTGATGGGATCAGAATTATTGTCTTCGGAACACCATGGATATATGCAAACTTTCAGAATTTTGTTTGGCTCAATATGCTCTATATTTTCTCACATCCCCGCTTTAGTTGTAGCATAATGAATTTTAAACAATTGTTTCAGGAAGTCTTCCGATGTGTTTTTACTGATATTATCAAAATTTGTATAATTGAATTGCAATGGATACATCAGACTTTGAAAATTCTGTGAAGCGACAGATGTGCCAAGTATTTTCCCTTTTTGGTTTCGATTATGGCATTAGGAATGGCATAAGTATTTTCTCTTTTTGGTTTCGATTATGGCATTAGGAATTGAAAATTTTGTTATGAAAATTCTTCGATTGCTCATTTGTCGATGGGTTAAGAATTGCTGGCTTCAGAATGCCATGCATACATGTAAAATTTCATAATTTTGTTGGACCCAATGTGCGCTACATTTTTTCAATTCCCTAATTTAGTTGTAGCATAATGAATTTTGAAAAATTGTTTCAGGAAGTCTTCTTATGTTTTTTTACTGATATCAAAATTTGTATCAATGGATTGCAACGGATACCTACAGACTTTGGAAATTCTGTAAAGCAACAAATGTACCAAGTATTTCCACTTTTTGGCTCCGATTGTGGCATTATGAATTAAAAATTTTGTTATGAAAATTCTGCGGTTGCTCATTTGTCAATGGGATCAAAATTATTGTCTTCGGAACGCCATGAATATATGCAAAATTTCAAAATTTCATTCGGCTCTATTGAGCTATATTTTTTCACTTCCCCACTTTAGTTGTAGCATAATAAATGTTGAAAAATTGTTTCAGAAAGTATTCTGATGTGATTTTACTGATATTATCAAAATTTGTATCATTGAATTGCAACAGATACGTACAGACTCTGAAATATCTGTGAAGTGACAAGTGTGCCCAATATTTCCACTTTTTGGCTCGAATAGTGGCATTATTAGGACTTGAAAATTTTATTATGAAAATTCCTCAGTTGCTCATTTTTGGATCGGATTAAAATTTGGCTTCGAAGAGTAATGGCTACATGCAAAATTCATAAACTTTATTGAGCTCAATGTGTGGTATGCTTGAGTTGTAGCATGATTAATTCAAAATATTGTCAGAAAGTCTTTGGTTCCTTTTTTTCTGGAAGTATAAAAATTTGTTTCATTGGAACGCAACGTATACTTACAAACTTTGGAAATTTCCTGGAGCCACATGTGTGCTCAGTATTTCTACTTTTTGGCTCATATTGTGGCATAACGATTTGAAAAATATTTTCAAAAAGATTTGCTCTACGGATGCTCTGGTTGTGATGGTACCAAAATTTCCACGAAGATAATGCAACTAGTATAATTCAACTCGATTCATTTTCTTGGGCATAGTACTGATCTAAGTTTGTCCGCTTTGTTGAATTTATTGTTTTAAAATATCCATAACATACTTTCTGAACTTTTCAAAATTCAAAGATAATATTATAATATCTGTAAGCTCTTCTAGTTTTGAGGCTTTCACGGCCATTATTATTATAAATGGTATTTGCAAATAACAATTTCACCTTGTTGATAAAAATAAGAATGAAGAAATGCATAAACTTTATTTTTACAATGGATTCGATATGTTTTCTGTCGGATTACGTAAAACTGGTTCTTTGATGTTTCATTTATCTAAAGCGAAAAATTTCGGAAAAAAATCTGCCTTCCATTTCTATCGTCGGGATAATTTTTTCGTTTGATATTTACATGAATCCAAGTAGTACTGCGAGTTGTTCTACTTGGATTCATTAAAACCTTAACGAAAAAATTATCCCGACGAAAACATGCGATATTTGGTTCTCAATAAACCAGATAAATATGCACAAAATGAATGATTTTTTACGTATCGAGATGAAACCATTGTGGACGAATATTTATTCACATCACATTTTATGGTCGATTGCCAGAATTACGTTTACGATAGTTGCTTTTATCTCCTGTAATTAATTCAAAAAATTGTAGGCCCTTCAAAGCTCATAAACTTTATTGAGCCCAATGTGTGGTATGCTTGAGTTATGGCACGATTAATTCAAAAAATTGTCGGAAAGTCTTTAGTTCCTTTTTTCTGGAAGTATAAAAATTTATTTCATTGGAACGCAACGTATACTTACAAACTCTGGAAATTTCCTAGAGCAACATGGGTGCTCAGTATTTCTACTTTTTGGCTCCTATTGTGGCATAACGAATTGAAAAATATTTTCAAAAAGATTTGCTCTACGGATGCTCTGGTTGTGATGGTACGAAAATTTGCACGAAGATAATGCTACTGGTACAACTCAACTCGATCCATTTTCTTGGGCATAGAACTGATCTAAGTTTGCCCGCTTTGTTGAATTTATTGTTTTAAAATATCCATACCATACTTATTGAACTTTTCAAAATTCAAAGATAATATTAAAATATCTGTAAGTTCTAGTTTTGAGGCTTTCACGGCCATTATTGTTAGAAATATCAAAATTTGTATCATGGGAATGTAGCCGATACCTACAAACTTTTAACATTTTGTGAAGCGACATGTGCACCAAGTATTTCCACTTTCTGTCTCTGATTGTGCATTATGAATTGAAAAATTTATTACAAAAAGTCTTCGGCTGGTCATTTTTGGATGGGATTAAAATTTCTGTCCTCGGAACGCAATAGATACATCCAAATTTTCTGAACTTTGTTGGGCTTAAAGTGCACCATGTTTTTTCACATTTCCACTTTAGTTGTGGCATAATAAATTTAAAAAGTTGTTTCAGAAAGTCTTCGGGTGTTCTTCTTCTTCTGATAGTATCAAAATTTGTATCATTGGAATGTAGCCGATATCTACAAACTTTGAACATTTTGTGAAGAGGAGACATGTGTGCTAAGTATTTCCACTTTTTAGCTCTGATTATGGCATAATAAATTGAAAAAATTTGATTCCAAAGGCTTTCCTCTACAGTCGCTCTGGTTTTGATGGTATCAAAATTTGCTCAAAGCTAATGTAACTAATACAACTAAATTCCTTTCATTCTCTTGGGTACGATCCTGATCTGAGTTTGTCTGCTTTGTTCAATATATTGTTTTGGAGTTTCCATAACATACTATTTAAACTTCTCTATATTCAATGAGAATATTGAAATAGTTGTAACTTTTTATTTTCATGGTAGTAACTTCTTCAATGGTATTGAAAAATAATCATGATTCCACCTTATTAATAAAAATAAGAATGAAAAAATGCGTAAACTTCTTTCACAATAGATTCGATACGTTTTCTCTAAACATACGTGAAACTGGTTTTTTATTTTATCATTAATCAAAAATGAAAAATTTCGAAAAAAGTCGCTCCATTTTTATCAACAAGCTGAAATAAGCGTAATATTTTTTACCACAAATCTACAAATATAACAAGGAGATACTGCTATTTAATATGTTTTTTTGATAAACACAAATTGAAATAGCTAAAAATTCTATGGAAAAGTTCTGACTGCTCTAATCTAGCCCTCAAAAGCTTTGTAAATTTTTGTATCAGACTCCCAGCTCCCGACTTATTTTAGCCTGATTCCAGAAAGGTAAAGCGAAATGACAAATAAATTTGACTGGCTCGAGAATTAAAAAAATGCCAAATTGAAAATTCCAAAACACGTGTCCCTTTATTTCATGAGGAATAAACCTGCCTCGAAGTAGAAGGGGTTAGGGTTTGGAAATGAAAAAGCGATAATTTCCCAATATAACCTTTTTCTAATCTATAGAAAGCGGGATGTTCGAAAAGAACGAGAAAAAACGAATCATATCATGCATAAAGATCCCCCTCGCGGAAAAAACCTGGACAAGTACATTTGTTGACCGCAGTTCCCATATTTTTCCACGAATATACATATACTGCAAAAACATTACTCGTAAAAATCCCTGAGAAAATCAAATCCTATCAAAAAGTAAGAAAAGTGTCCACTCTCAAAAAATGTATCAAATAAATTCAAATCACACCAAACAAAATGAGTTAATTCTCGCGAAAAGCTAAGGTTGGGTTTCGCAAAAGTAATAAAATAAATTGAGCTATACTAAAATATATGTGGCCAAGTACGGGAGGCTTTATCGTGTCACATAAAATCTTCAAATAATATTGAATGTTGGTAGGGAAAAGAATCAAGTTCGAAAATGCAGTCGTTTTACCAACCAGAATGAAAATAAAAACTCTGTATCAATAAGAGTGCGAAGCAAAAAAGATTGCAAATGAAAAAAAATTAGATGAAAAAGAATTTCGGCCGAAGTACTTGGCGAGGTTGTCACCATAACCGATACATTATGTAAATTAAGTGAAAAAACATTCGTCAAGTACTTCGGCCGAATTTTTTTTTAATCTAATTTTTTTCTGTTTTATAAAACAATTTGTAAGTCAAGTATGATGCATCATATTCTTCCGTCATTTCATCTTTGAAAGAATAATAATTCTGAAGCTCCTGACAGTAAAGTTAAATATAATTATCTATTTATAGCTTAGACCGAAATTGCTAATATCCTCGCTGCCTTTTCGTCCCTGAATGGCTTATTCTAATACACAACTTGAAAGCTAATGATAAAGTATTTAATTTTCTGAATTTTCGCCTTGGGGGAAAAACTGGTACTTGAGGTCTCTTCTATAACACCTTCCTGCCAAGCTATAATCGAATAATAACCTATCAACGAATTAATAACATCTCAAAAATACTTCGAGTCTGTAGTTAACTCTTTTGAAAACATTATAACTTTTTTTCTTATCAAAGGAACGAAACGCTTCTATATTTAAACAACCTCAATAACAATAAATTTATGGTAGAAAATCTGTCTCATTCTCTTATGTCGAATTAGTAGTATGAGCAGTACTGATTCCTGTCATTGAAATAAATCGATGATGTAATGATGCAAACACTCGCCAAGTACTTCGGCCGAATTTGTTTTTTCAAGCTAATTTTTTTCGTTTGAAATTTTTTTCTTCAAGTTTTTTTTCATCCCGATTTTTTTTTCTGGACTCTGTTCTTTTGACCGATTTTTATTTTTGTACATTGGTGACTTTTGTCAATAATCAACTAATTTTTGCATTTTTTTAAATACTCCATCCTCAAGCGACAATAAAATACTTGTCCTATTATTGATATTATAAATTTTAGTGCTGAACGTAAATCATTGGCTTTTCCATTTCTGTTTTTGTAAAGCAATTATTTTTTTTATGCGCAAATTGATCATTCACTTGTAGACTCTGTTTTTTACCAGACACTCACGATGGGCATTGTTGCTTTTTTTCTTGGGATCTCGATAAAATATGTGAAGTTTTTCATTTCTATTTGTCATTTGGAGTATAGTTATGTTACAGAAACAATCTTCTTTTGCCTATCTCAATCTTGCCAAATTTTTAAAAATTTTGTACTTTTTTGGGTAGTTTCTTTCTGTGAAAACAAATGGAAACAGGGGTCAACAAATGTACTTGTCCAAGGTTTTTTCCCCGGGGAGGGGATTTTTGGCCAGGTTATATCTTATGAGCAATAGGTAAAATAAAAATTGGCGAAGTACTTATGAATTTTTTTTTTCTCAAATCAAATATCTTTTCGCTCAAAATTATTTTGCATCACTTGATTCCATTTTGGGTTGCAAGTGCAAATAGTATTTTCATATATTTAAGGTCTCTACCACTCTAGGGTGATTCAAAACTATATATAATTCAAACCTAGGGTGGTATCATACACCATTCTCTCAGTTATATAAAAACGAAGAGAGTAGTTTTTAATTATTATTGCATGCAAGGGACATTTTATGGTTAAAGAGAAGAGGGAAGAGGTACCGTTCTCGACTCCGTTCTAGAGTTTACGTTGAGAAAAATGGTTTGCTGGGGCTAGGGTTAATAAAAAAAATTATTTATTTAGGCACTATGCAAAAGTTTATTTATTGAATTACACTTTATTTTTGCATTATCACTCTTCTATCTATATATTGTAACGGTACGTTTTTATAAAACACGCCGCTACTCGTGAATTCGAGCTTCTTAATAGTAAGGAGCAGGTATGAAAGAAAGCGAGAAAAGACAGGGATTTGACTTTAACAAAATAACAATATAATTTATTAATGAAAACACAAAGATAATTTCAGTTGTATAAGAATTTTGTTCAAATAAAGACAATGTTTATTTATTTCGCGTATTTTCTTCTATTATTTTATTCGCATGGATTCTCTTCTTTTATTTGATTCGCATGTTTCATTTCTTTTCACGGAAACAATGAGATTTGTTCTGTTATTATTATTTCATCAATTATTAGCGGTTTGGTGTCTTTCTTTACAATAGAATGGGAAATAACTGATTTATCGCTCGACAAGAATAGAAATAATAAACTTTTCTGATTAATTGTCCAAAATAACCAATTAGAATTTGTAATGATTCGATACAATAATAATAATATTTTCGTTCATGACTCGATATAATTTTACAATAATTGGATTATTTTAGATGATGAAGAATAAATTATAGACTTATTTCATTTATGACTCCTTATTTCTTTATTATTCAATTAATTCAAAAGATTTTTCTATTATGAAACCCCAATGAGACAGAAACACAATAAATTTGAATCGATTTCTTTTTGAGTATTCTTTATTATTAGAAGGCCCTATTCAAATAACCGCTTAATAAAAGAAATCGATTTTTGAATTTATTGGAAATCAATAGTCAAATAAATTTTTTCATATTTTAAAATTTTCAAATTAATCCAAACAGAAATCTTGATTCAAACAGCAAGATTGTTTTTATTTAGGATCGGGTAAAGGTTTCCACACCTCAAATCTTGAAATCGAACGAAGCCGAACGATTCCTGCCCTCTTAGTGTGGAGGTAAGGAGAGCTCTATACTGAAAATCTTGAAATCAAACGAACCCGAATGATTCCTGCCCTCTCAGTATAAAACAAAGGAAAGGTGTTCACACTGGAAATCTTTGACCCAAACGAAGCCGAATGGGTCCAGCCCTCCCAGTCTGAATGGATAGGAAATCTCACACCTTAAATCTTTAGACCAAACGAACCCGAATGGTCTCTGCCCTCTTGGTGTGAAATTATATAGGAAGGTTAGGTTTCTTGTTGCCAGAATCAGAGAGAAATTCTGTTGGTTAGAGTCCCTTATTTGTCTCTTTAGAGAGCCAGGTATGAGCTGAGAGTGAGCTCCCGATGCCTCTGAGCACGCTCTTTTATACTGTTCGAAACAAAGGAATCATAATAATAATACAGTCTAAAAATAACTTGAGCACCGGTTGCTCCGCAAAATAATCTCGAACCAAAGTCTGGCTTCTAAATTCTCCTATTGGCCCTCCTTGTTGCTATGCAAGGCC
Source organism: Rhimphoctona megacephalus (assembly GCA_963989365.1). Taxonomy (NCBI): domain Eukaryota; kingdom Metazoa; phylum Arthropoda; class Insecta; order Hymenoptera; family Ichneumonidae; genus Rhimphoctona; species Rhimphoctona megacephalus. The sequence continues at coordinate 2,032,944 of OZ022415.1, read as the reverse complement.
CGATTGGCTCGGCTCAAGGCCAGTTTATATCGCGCATGTGCGAGAATAAATTACTTCTCAATTTTATAGTATTTTATAACATTTTATATTTTCTTATTTCCCTTTGAATTTTAATAATAGATTATTCCTATTTTTAACAACAACAATAGTATTTTTCAAAAGTTATCAATAATTGAAAAATAATTGAAAACGCCGGTCTGATTCGTCGATTCCCTGGCGCGATCGCCTTGCGCATGCGCAGAAACCCTTATTCTCTTATTTTCTATTTTATTTAAATTTTGCTTATAATTTTGTCGCTTGCGTATTTTATTTGAATTTTGGGATTTTTTTCTAATTTTTTTTTTATTATCGCATTCATAGTAAAAGTTATTGTTTTGTTATTATATAATGCGACGTGCAAAAAGTCACGTACGCACTTGTTATTTCCCATTTTTCCCTTTAGGAGCTTGTACTAGCGACTCTCTTCGCACGCTAGTGTCGGTTTTGTCCGCTAGGCGCTCGCTCAGTATAACGACGGACGATCAGCTGTTCGCGTCGTTCACGTGAATAGGCGGTATCGTTACAATATATAAAAGTCACTTTAACCAAAAGTTGAAACTGACCCCGATCTTTATAACCTCACGACAAAGATATTAAGGGGACAGACCTAGTTAGAATTTTCGAAAAATCGATTTTTTTTTTATTTCATTTTCAAAAAGTAGAATCTCTTACGAACATTTTCCGCCCAGGTAAATGTAAATCGGACCATTATTCGCCGAAATACAAGACTTTGTAGCACGTCGTGTCTGAGCCATAGGTAAGCAGGTAGCGGCAGCTGTCCGCTCGACTAGCTGAGTCCGTTAGAGGGTACCTGAAGGTCTCTATTGTATTGCGTATACATACATATATTGTGACCATCAATATAGCCCTACACACTCATATATACATATAGAAAATAAGAAAGGCCTTTCGTAGTTCAAAATACGGTTTCAGTATCAGTAAGATTCAAAACGTTGGAGCGTGCGAACGTCCATATTCGGAACAATTTCGTGAGTTTTCGAGTCCAAGATGGATAGAAAAATATCGAGAGAAGTGCGGAAAAGTCAACGGGTTTATAAAACACGACCCTTGAAAAGGAAACAGTATTTCAATCCAAAATCTGCGGAGACTGATGATGGCGGAGCAAGTACATCAGCAAAAAAATTAAGAGGTCAGGACGAATATCATGTGCCAAAAACAGATGCAGTTAATTTCCGAATAATTAATTTTTTTACTGTTTTTTCGTCGCTCGCGAGTCTCGTAAAATGTGCTAAGTGCAACAGTAAAATATGTTTTGGAATAGTAAGCGAACGTGGACTTGGGTTCAAAATTTCTGTGGTGTGTGATAAGTGTACTCCTCAATACATACCGTCGTGCGATTTTATTCACCATTCTTATGAAATAAATCGAAGGTTCACATTAGCGATGCGTGTCATAGGCGTCGGTTACAAAGGTGCAAAAAAATTTTGCGCATTGATGGACTTCCCACCATGGTTGGCTAAATCTACGTACTGCATATTACTGGAGCATATTTGTGAAGCGAGTAAAAATATGGCTCAATTTTTTATGAAGAAGGCTTCTACAGAAGAGATAAACTTGAATTCTACTAACAGTGAAAGTAAGAATACTGATTTGATTGTATCAGGTGATGGAACGTGGCACAAACGCGGATTTTCGTCTCTGTTTGGCGTCACATCGCTAATAGGACATTTCACGGGCAAAGTTCTTGACGTAATTGTAAAAAGTTCTTACTGCCAGGCTTGTGAAGTTTGGAAAATTCAAAAAGACACGGAAGAATATCAAGAATGGTATAAAGCACACAAAGAAACTTGTTCGACGAATCATACAGGCAGTGCGGGAAAGATGAAGGTCGATGCTGTAATCGAAATGTTTCGTCGTTCGTGCGAAAATCTTGGAGTGAGATTTTTGTATTACGTCGGGGATGGAGATTCAAAGACTTACTCTGGCATTGTTGCAGCTGCTCCTTATTGAGAAACTGTAGTGACGAAAAAAGAATGCGTTGGCCATATTCAAAAACGGATGGGCACCCGTCTACGATCGTGTAAAAAAGATAATAAAGGACTCGGCGGTAGAGGGAAACTGACTGCTAAATTAATTGACCAATTGTCCGTGTATTTTGGCAAAGCTATTCGTGACAACTCTGATTCGGTCAAAAAAATGAAGGATGCTATTTGGGCTACGCTCTACCATAAGATTTCAACCGACGAGAAACCGCAGCATCACAAGTGTCCACGAGGTGCTGACTCGTGGTGCAAATATCAACGAGCAAAGGCCGAGAAAACGTTGAAATCTTTCAAACACGATTTCACTGCTTTGCCGAAGGAAGTCTTCGATGCAATAAAGCCTATATACGAAAGTCTCACAAACACTGAATTGTTGCAAAGGTGCATTGGCGGTTTCACCCAGAATAGCAACGAAAGTTTTAATCAAATTGTTTGGAAGGTCATGCCGAAAACCTTACCTGCCAGCTATACTACCGTCAGCATAGCCGCTTACATTGCTACCTGCACTTTCAACGAGGGTACATACGGTTTGCTGGCAGTCTTCGATGCCATGGGGATTAAGTTAGGACCGTACGCACACGAGTTTGCCAAGGCCGAGGATTCTATTCGAATAAAGCAGGCTAATCGGCGATCCCTGGAAAATACTCGAGAGGCGAGAGTAGCTCGGCGGCAGCTAAAAGTGGCTTCTAATACCACCAACAAAGCGCAGGAAGGCGAAGTATATAGCCCAGGAATAGACGATTCTATGTAAGTTACAAAAAAAATTTTTTATCTGCATGCAAACCGTACTCAAAACTTTAAGTGCGTTTTTCTCGAAACCATGTTTTTGAAGTCGGTGATCACTGTAGCTCGAGAACGGCTTTACCGATCGGGTTGAAATTTATATCACTTCTTCTATACATGGTAGTCCTCCATATGAACGAAGGATTTTTTTTTTGGATAATTATTTTTATTTTTAATAGCAAAAAATGGAACTGATATTTTGGTCAAAAAAACACTTTTGACTTTTAACGGCCGCCATTTTGTGAAAAATGGAAATTTTTCAAAACCCTTCGTTCAACCGGAGCATTATATCATTAACTAAAAATCCCCTCCGTTTTTTTTGTTTCAGATGAGCCGTTGCAGCGTGAGCTTGATCACCGCAAACCGTGTTTTTTTTGCAGCGTCCTCGGCAATTGACGGTCACCAGCTTATTTCGATATGTATTGCGTTGAAAAAATTGCAACATATACATTACATATGTATCTTTTAAACGGAAGAACTTTTGTTGTGAATTATTTTATCGTTTGACCAAAAAAAAATCGGAAAAAAGGCCTTTTTTTTGACGTTCCAACTAGCTCTGTCCCCTTAAGTAATCATCGAATACGAGTTTATCATACACCATTCTCTTAGCTATAAAAAATAAAAAAGGAGAATGGTTTTTAAATAAACCTTATTATTGCATTCGAGGAACATTTTATGGTAAAAGAGAAAAGGTATCGTTTTCGACTCCGTTGTAGAGTTAGATGTGGAAAATAATAATTACAGACTTACGGATAATACAAAATACATATTTGTTCAAGTACTGTTCGAAAGATGATTGGAATGAATTGCACTTTATTATTTTCGCACTATCACTTTCTTATTATAATATTAGTCACTGTAACCAAAAGTCGATCGAAACTAACCGCGATCTTTATAACCTCATGACTGTTCAAAAATATAGTACGGTTGTCGGTTACCTGTCATATCCAGCGAACGTTTGAATATTACCAGAGTTTTACCAATACCACTAGTGTCACTAGACAGCGACTGCGAAAAAGACAGTTGCGCATCAAAATGTGTGTGAACAAATGCTCAATTTTTCGGCACAACGAAAAAAAAAACATTAATATTTTTAATACTATTTAAGCTACGAATTTCTAATTAGTGGCGATCAAAAGAGAAAAAAAAATAAAAAATATGTGAACATAAATGAACCTCCAAAATGCTGTAATTTAGTTTATATTAAGGGGGGAGCCTGCTTTAGAGGCTTCAAAAAATCGATTTTTTCGAGGATTTTTTTGGGAAGGAAAGAAATATCCGATTGAAACGAAACTTCCAGGGTTTATTGTTATATATTTCAACAGTCTTCTCAAATTTTTTCATTAAGATATATGTCATATTATGCTTGGTACAAGCATTTCGCCGAGGCGCCTCGAGTATGCATTTGTCGTGCGGTGGGAAAGATGCAGGTCGCAATTTCCATCTGAAACAAAGAACCCAAAAAAAATTTTATTTCTCAATAGTATAGCTTCTAGTTAAACCAAGAAAATTCAACAAAAAGTGAAAAATTCAACCATTTTTCGAAAATTGAAAAAAAAAATTCATTCTTCTGGAAAAAAAAATTCACTTTAGATTGTTTAAAAAGTGGGTTAATCTTAACTTTCTTAAGGATTTTTAGGTTCACGGGTTTTTGTAAATTTTTGTAGGGATTGGTATTTTGGCGATGGGTGGTGGGGGAATTAATTGGAACGACTATTTGGGGGGCATAAATGTACTTGTCTCAGTTTTTTTCACAGCATTTATGCTGTTTTTAGCTAGGATTTGTCAACTTCTTGTACAGAATTCATAGCTTGTTAATTAAACATGTCAATATTGTGTACATACTCGGTATGAAATTCATAGCTTGCCAATTAACCTTTAGACAGCCGGGATTTGAGAGTTAAAAGCCCCCTTGAAAAGTGCCTAAATTAGTGTATGGTATCACGTATCAACTATATACAAAGTTCGTATCACAGGGCGAACCGATATATCGGTTTTCCGGTCCCCTAGAGGTTAAACATGTCTACATTATGTATGTATCTGAGTGATGCAAAAGAATTAACATTTTTTTCGGCATTACAGCAAAATATGGTAACATTTTATCAAAAACTGATTCCCTCAAGAATTGAATTCTGAATAAATATTTTAGATATTTTAGCGATTTTTTAATGATTTCAGCTAAAAATGAATACATGATCGAATTCCGAGCTGGTGTATCGCGACTATATTCGGACAAAAATACAATGTGAAATATTGATCTAAGAAGCGTTCAAATGAATTCAATCATCTAATTAACCGTCAATGCTTATAAAATTATTAGATTACTTAAAACGTACAGTCATTCTGAGAAGATACGACGCATAAAAGAACAACGAACAAGTAAAAAAATGAATTTTTTTTAATATATTAAAAAAAAAATTCAAAAAATATTGCACGGAAACATCCGTGCCAACAGATCAACAGATCGGAAAATATTCCATAAAAAATGATGCCGAAGAAATACTCCAATAGCATCAGAATGCACCAAAAGTTTTTAAATATAAGTAATCATAACGAAACGAGTTTTTGAAACAAAAAAGTATACGTACAAAATTTCGAGAGCTAAAGTTTGATTGGAAAAAATAATTTTGGCCGAAGTACTACGCGAGTTTTTCTTTTATAATGTTTATTGATTACGAATTGTATCTCGTGAGCAATGGATAAAAAAAAAAATTGGTGAAGTACTAATGAAATCTTTTTTTCTCAAATCAAGTATCTTCTCGCTCAAAATTATTTCGCATCGCTTGATTCCATTTTGGGTTGCAAGTGCAAATAGTATTTTCATGTATTTAAGGTCTCTCCACTCTAGGGTGGTTTAAAACCATATATACTTCAAACTTAGGGTAATTCAAACGTAAGGTGGTATCATACACCATTCTTTCAGTTATATAAAAAATGAAGAGAATGTTTTCCAAATAAACTTTATTATTGCATGCAAGGGACATTTTATGATAAAAGAGAAGAGGCACTGTTTTCACTCCGTTCTAGAGTTTATGTTCAGAAAATGAATTGTTGGGGCTAGGGTTAATAAAAAAAAATTATTTATTAAGGCACTGTTCAAAAGTTTATTTATTAAATTACACTTTATTTTTGCACTATCACTCTTCCATATATATATATAAGTCACTTTGATCAAAAGTGACAAAAAACTGACCGCGATCTTTATAACCTCACGACAAAGATATTAAATATTCACCGAATACGAGTTTATCATACACCATTCTCTTCACTGTCAAAAAAACGAAGAGAATGGTCTTTAAATAAACCTTATTATTGCATTCGAGGAACATTTTATTGTAAAAGAGAAAAGGGATCGTTCTCGATTCCGTTGTAGAATTTACTTTCGGAAAAAAAATTGTAGAGGCTCGGTTTAATAAATCAAATTATTTATTTAGTCACTGTTCAACAGTTTATTATTACACTTTATTTTCCCACTATCACTCTTCTATCCATAATAATAAAAGTCACTCTTTACTTATCTATCAAGAGACTCGGTAAAGTCTCGGGACAAGTACATTGGCAGCTCTGTCGTCTGCTGGCCCGAGGCTCGCCGAGTCTATACTTTCTATGAATAAAGCGATTCGCGGTGGTGGGGGTAAAATTGACATGTCATATTGTCGAATTATGGAGCTCAGGAGCCGTTAGGTATTTTGAAAATTGAACTAGAGATTAATACAGAAATTCTCCTTCGATTGAGTCTAAAATCAGCATGATCGATGGCATAATTGCTGAGATAAAACTTTGCACAGGCTCAAGATTATGCTAAAATCTCTAACACATGGATGGATTCGTCTCGTCTGTACAAGCGCATGCACCAACACAAGCAAGAACGATTTGTTGCCTTCCAGCTCTATGATTGGTTGCTACCAAATCCACGTTATTTTATATATCTGTAGCGTGAATCTGTCAGTTGTGACGGTCATGAAAAAACGGAGTTTTGACTTTACGAAGTGCGGGACAAAGACAATAAGTAAAAACGTTCATCGCATAGTTCGGTGTAAAATAATAAACTTTAGTTTATTAAAAGCGGTTGTGTGATCAAGTCTCTGATTTGATTTATCCATTTTGTACATCGGAACGTGCGAGCGAAGTTTTGAAACTCGATGTGTCGGACTTACGAGCCATTTAGATAAAGTTGTAAAATGTTAAATTTTATAGTTCAGTGAATATACCATCCGATAATACCGGTGAAAGTATTTTCGCTGGTTAAAAATAATTTTTACTTTAATAACTCATGCTTTTATAGGATTTGCGATAAAAAACATAACCTGAACCACGAGTCTGAGTGTTAATAATTAACGAAATGCATAATGACATTGATAAATTAAGAAAAAAAGTAATGTCGGAATTCAGCGGAAAAAAATGGTTGAATATTGAATTTATACGATAAAGTTATACGTCCGCCAATAACATTTATAAGTATTTTGATACCCAGCGACAAAAATAGGTCCTAACCTATATCTCCGATTTTTTTTTCCAATCTTAAATTTTATTCCTCTATGAGGAAGTAGTACGCCAATATTATGTTGATGAATTCAAATAAATCATCGAAATTTTAAGTCTAATAAAATGTGTACAAACTAAATTTGTTGTGGAATGGTTATTTTTAAAAATAGTCCTATTTTTTTCCATTTATTTCAGGTTTGCCCTACGATCACTTTTTTTGGGTCATTGGTATGCAATGATTCCATACCAAATATGTGTATTTCTAGTTTTTCACTTTGACTGTGGCAACATGAATTAAAAAATTTGTTACAGTCTGGCTGCTGATTTCTGCATGGGATCAAAATTTCTGTTTCCGTGACGCAATGGATACATTCAAGCGTTGAAAAATTTTGTTGGGCCTAATGAATGCTAAGTTTTTCATGAATTTTGCCCTTTGGTTGTAGCGTTAAAAATGCGAAAATTTGTTTTAAGAAGACTTTGGGTATACTTTTTCTGACGGCATCAAAATTTGTATCACTTAAATGCAACGAATACCTATAAACTTTGAAAATTTAGTAAAGTTAAATATGTACCAAGTATTTCAACTTTTTGTCTCTGATTGTAGTATTATAGATTGAAAAGGTTATTACAAAAAGTCTCTTGTCCCTCGATTTGGGGTGGGATCAAAATTTCTGTCTTTGAATCGCAATAGATATATAAAAAATAGGTTTTGTAATAATAAATTCCACAAGTTGTTTCAGAAAGTCTTCGGGTGCTTTCTTTTCGATAGTACCAGAATTTATGTCATTAAAATGCAACGGATACCTACAAACTTCGAAAACTTTATAAAGCGATATGTGTGCTAAGTATTCCCACTTTTTGTCTCTGATTGTGGTAAAATGAATTTAAAAATTTGTGACAAAAAGTCTTCATTCGCTTGTTGCTGGATAGGATCAAAATTGCCATCTTCGGAACACTATGGATACATCCAAAATTTCTAAATTTTGATGGATTGATAAATTTTGCCCACTAAATTCTTTCACTTTGTCGCTTTAGTTGTGGCATAATAAATTTTGAAAAGTGGTTTCAGAAAGTCTTCCCATGTTCTTCTTCTGATTTTATTAAAATTTGTATCATTTGATTGCAACAGATTCCTACAAGCTTTAAAAATTCTGTGAAGCGATGCGTGTGGCAAGCATCCTCACTTTTTGCTGTGAATATGTCATTATGAATTGAAAAATTCGTTATAAAAAATCTTCATTCGTTTATTCCTGGGTGGGATCAAAACTGCTGTCTTCGGAACATGTATGTATCCAAATTTTGGATGTATCCAAATTGGATGTATCCAAAATTTTAAAATTTTGATGAGCCCGCGGTCCGCTAGATTGTTTCACTTTGTCACTTTGATTATGGCACAATAAATTTTGAAAAGCGGTCTCGGAAAGTCTTCCGATCTTCTTTTTCTGATTTTATCCAAATTTGTATCGTCAGATTGCAATAGATACCGACAAGCTTTGAAAATTCTGTGAAGCGATATGTGTGAAGAACGCCTTGGCTCTAAATGTGGCATTATGAATTGAAAAATTTGTTACAAAAAGTCTTTGGTTGCTCATTTCTGAATGAAATGAAAATTCAGAACGCAATGGATACATCCAAAAATTTTGAATATTGTTGAGCGCAATGTGCGGTATGTTTTTTTACTTTTCTGCTTCAGTTGTGGCACAATACATTTGAAAAGGTGTTTCATAAAGTCTTCAGGTGCTCTTTTTCCTGAAGTATCAAAATTTTTATCATTTGAAATGCATCGGATACTAAAAAACTTTGGAAGCTTTGAGAAGCTACAGATGTGTTGTGTATTTCCAAGTTTGGCTGCGATTGTGGCATTATAAATTGAAAAATCATGATTCAGAAAGATTTTCTCTACAGTCACTCTCGCTTTGATTTGATCAAAATTGACACGAAGATAATGCAACTGATGCAAGCAAACTCATTGGCATGATCCTGATCTAAGTTTGTTTACTTTGTTGAATAATTTGTTTTAAAATACCTATAACATACTATCTGAAACTGTCACTATATTCAATGAGAATATTAAAATAGCTGTAAGTTTTCATTATATATGGTATTTACAAATATCATGTTTTCACCTCGTTGTCAATAAAAATAAGACTACAGGAACGCATAAACTTTTTTCACAGTGGATTCGATATGTTTTCTATTTCTATACAATTACTTAAAATTGTATTTTTGATGTTTCATTTATTAAAAGTACAACATAATAAATAATAAAAAAATACAACATAATGTACAGAAGTTGCTGCTATTCAAATATGTTTATTCGATGAAAACGAATTTATAGCTATAACATCTGCAGAAAAATTCCATCTGCCTTGAAATCGCGCTCAAAAAGTTTGTGAATTCAATTAGTTTTTGGAAAACTAATTTGTTTTCAATAATTCATTTTTCAGGCGCCCATGTTCTGATGTATTTGAGTCTGAATCCAGGAGAGCGAAGCTATGTGCCAACGAAATTGAATAGAGAAAAAATTTCCAAATTGGGAATCTCCCCCCTTCCTGCCAAGTTATAATCGAAAAATACCGTATTAACGAATAACTAACATCTCGACAATACCTTAAGCCTGTAGTTAACTCTTTCGAAAACATTATAACTTTGTTCGTTATCACAGGAATGAAACGTTCCTATATTCAAATAACCCCAACAACAATAAATTTATGGTGGGAAATCTGTCCTATTCCCTGATGTCGAATTAGAAGAGTGAATAGTACTGATTCCTGTCACTGATATAAGTTGATGATGTAACGATACGAACACTTTGTAATTTTATTTGTTACGTACAGACTCTATTGGAGTCTATATGAAGTGGAATATTTGAAAATACCATAGAAAAAAGAAGTGATATCAAATAGCAAAAATCCCCTCCCGGGGGAAAAAAACCCGGACAAGTACATTGGTGGTCCCTCATTTTTCTATGATATCACGAAAAATCGTACAAAAGATCCAAAACTCCACTGAAAGCAATTTTAAAAAGTGTTTACCTATTTTTTCATTCCGAAATCACAATAAATTTTACCTATAAATTGTAAATGTTTTAAAATTATGTTTAAATACATGTTAAGTGTACTTATCCGGCCCATAACTTTTTATTAAAATTGCTAATTCAAGTAAAAATGAGGAGTCTCTCTCAAAATTGAAGGGTCATAATTACGCACTTTTTCATTGTCGGTTTCCTCTTGTTCAATTTTAATTTTCTCACGATGAATTCCCGCATAACGTTTTTAATTCTCCATTTCAAAACACAAAGGACTATCTTGATGGTTAGAGCCGAAGAACGTTAAAATGAAACGAACGAATCTAGATTATTTTGTATGGAATTTGCGTGATGTTAAAACCTTGGATTCAAATATGACGGTACATTCATAGCCTGTATTGATCGTTTGACCATTTACCACTGGTTACTTAAATCTTCTACCAATAAATAGTAGATTTTCGATGTATGATCACTTTCATTGCTGGCAAAATAAATTTTGCCAGCAATGATGTATCGCATCACTGTATCGCATCACTGTAAAAATAAGTGTGTCGTCGAAAACAACACACTTGTGCGTTCTGTACTTAACGCCATAAGCAAACTGTAGATTTTCAACACACTTTAAAACGTGTAGAAAATGGCGACAAAGAATCTATAGTTTGCTTATGGCGTTAAGTACAGAACACACTTAATGTGTGTTGGCGACAACACACTAGTTTTTACAGTGATCTTGAGAAATTTCATAACTACCTGAGTCTTATGTTAGTGTAATTTTATGACGACTACGAACAGGATTTCATTCTGAATGAATCGACGTCAAATGTTGTGCATGATACACGGGTACCCTGAAATTTGGAGAAGAATTGATTTTTTTTTGTAAGTTGCTGCCGCTGAAATACAACACATGACTCCACCTCTAATTTGATTTTTACTTGAATTAGCAATTTTAATAAAGAGTTATGGACCGGACAAGTACTCTTAACATGTATTTAAACATAATTTTAAAACATTTACCATTTATAATATTTATAATTTAACAATTTTGTAAAGTATTCTTAGTACGTCGATATTGATATCTTGTGTATCACCAAAGGAATACTTGTCCGATTATTTATATCATAAATTTTACTGCTGCACGTAACTTAGACAGTAACCTTTTTTTCTAGACTATTAATACTTCTTACATACCAATTACAAGTAGTACTTTCTCATCTTCATTACGCAAATTTTTTAATGATTCAACTACTGTTTTTTTCTGTGGAAACAAATTCAAGGTAAAATTTATTGTGATTTCGGAATGAAAAAATAGGTAAATATTTTTTAAAATTGATTTCAGTGGAGTTTTGGATCTTTTGTACGATTTTTCGTGATATCATAGGAAAACGAGGGACCACCAATGTACTTGTCCGTGTTTTTTTTCCCCGGGAGGGGATTTTTGCTATTTCTATCTATCTATAAACGCTACTCTAACCAAATTTTCAAATTGACCGCGATCTTTATAACCTCACGACTGTTAAGAAAGAAGGTCAGCTGTCATATACACGATCGATCGAATATCACCAGAATTTTCACCAATATCACTAGTATCACTCAACAGCAACTACGCAAAAAACAGTTGAGCATCAAAAATGTGTGCGAAAAAATGCGAAATTTTTCGGAGCAACGATTAAAAAAAAATTAATATTATCAGTACGCTTTAAGCTACGAGGTTCTAATTAGTCGCGATCGAAAGAAAAAAAAAATACGTGAACTCAAATAGTCCTCCAAAACGCTGTTATTTAATAAATATTAAAGAAACAATATTAAAGAAAACAACAAATATCAAAGAAACAAACAAAGCACTCGCTTGTAAATGAACTTGTCTCGAGTCGCTACCGCGACTCTTAATACGCGAACAACGCTTCGAAATTTTGAATGGCAGCTTCAAGTCAGAGCAATGAAAATCTGAATAATGTAATGGCTCATAAAGCACCTAAAAGAACTTGTTTCAGACGCAGCGAATCCTGTGATTATATATACGCCGATGCAGTGCTTACAAAAAATGAAGGAGATCAGCATTTAATTCGGGTAAAATAAAAATTGTCTTTGTCTCCAGGTAAACATACGGAATCGTTCACAAAGAATCTAAATGATTCCAGAAAACGAAAGAGCATGGAAGCTAAATTACCTGAAACGAAAAGACGAAGAAACTTATTAATGCAAAAAAAATAAGCTCTAAGAAAGGGAAAAGAACGGGCAGAGGGAATTCAGTACCTTCCACTGACACATGAACATAATAGGAGATTTTATAAACATAATAAAATCCCACGTACTTGGTCACATATACTTTAGTAGATCTTTATTTATTTATCAACTTTTTGTGAACTCACAACATTTACGAGAATAAAATTATCACCTCTGTACAATTTAATAAGATAATGAGAGCGGTTATCCATAAAACTTTGTATGATGAGTTGGTTTTTAGAAAGGATTTTTGTGCGGAGATCTTTGCATGAACGACTTAGACGGGTTTTTGTAAAATTTTGTGGAGATCAGTATTTTGGCGCTGGTGGGGGGGGATTAACTGGAACGAATATTTGGGGGGGCATAAATGTACTTGTCTCAGCTTTTTTCACAGCATTTATGCTGTTTTTGGCTAGGTTCAAGGTTACTGCGTTTGTGTGCCGAGTTTCCGGCTGGTTTCTGAATGTTTTTCGTTATTTTCGCCGATGTTGATGTCTTCTCAGTCGCCAAATAAATAGTTGTCCTAGTATTGATATCATAAATTTTACTGCCGCACGTAACTTAGATGGTGACATTTTTTTTATTTTTCTAGACTACTAATACATCTTACACATAAATTATAAATGGTATTTTTCTCATCTTAATTACGCTAATTTTTTAATGTCTTGATTCCTGTTTTGTTCTGTGGAAATAAATTCAAAGTAACATTTATTGTGAAGTCTGGTTTTTTGGCCGGATACTTCGTGATCCATATAGTTGGTTTTTCTTCGGGATGTGAATAAAGTACGTGAGTATTTTTTAAAATTCCTTTTAGCGGGATTTTGGATTTTTTGTAGGTTTTTTGTGATATAGGAAAACGAGTGAACACAATGTACTTGTCCGAGTTTTTTTCCCCGGGAGGGAATTTTTGCCATTTGATATCACTTCTTTTTTCTATGGTATTTTCAAACATTTCGCTTTATTTAAATTCCAATAGAGTCTATATATAATAAATAAAATCACAACGTGTTTGCATCATTACATCATTAATTTATTTCGAAGACAGAAATCGATACTGTCCACCTACTTATTCGACATCAGAGAATGAGACAGATTCTCTACCATAAATTCATTGTTTTTAAGGTTGTTCAAACATAGGAGCGTTTTGTGTCTGTGATAAGGAATAAAGTTGTAATGTTTTCAAAAGAATTAAAGCGAGAAACCAATTTAAGAGGCCGAAATTTTGGTGTTTTCGTGAATTTTTTTAACAGGGAAGGAATAGTCAGAATTTCTTTAAACTTGGAAGATATTTTATTCATGTTTTGAAGTACACTTTGTAATTTTTTCAAGTCATTTCCGCCGGAAATAGTGGAGTTAGAAGCTGCTGTCCATGGACGATCGCCATGCGAGTTTTTTGCTGGTGGGCATTTCTGAAGTCACAATTTTTATCTGTAATCATTACAATTTTTTTTTTTCGTTAACAATATAGTTCCTAAGAATATGAACCTAATTGTGATCAAAAAGTTGAAAATTGCATGTTTTTGAGATGTTTGAACACAATGTCATGTTTTTATACCATGTTTTTCACCTTTTTGCATTAAAAAAAATATTTTTAATAATAATAATATCATCCCAGAGTTAGGTTCATATAGATTGTAATTGAATAAAGAATATTCACACAAATTTTCAGGACGACTGGTCAATAACTTTTTGAGCTAGAATGCCCACCAGTTGAAAAAAAGTAATTTCGAGAACAACGCGTTTGAAAAAAAATGTAGCGAAAACGAGAAATTCAAGGCAGTAATTAATTATATAAACTGCTCACCGGTTAATCAGCTATTCCAGCACCGTATAGCAATCCCTTTTCTTCTTCAAACGCATCATTTCGGGCTTGCATCTCCTCTTGACGAGGTTTCCGAGCTTCCTTGGTCTCCAACGAGCTGCGCCTATTCTGTCTTTTCACGCGCTGCTCATCCATGTTCCCGGCAAAATTGAAGCTCGGCGAGCCAACTACGAGTTTTAATTCGTTTATCAGCATTAAAAGGGCTGAATTTCCTTCATTAAATAACGCAGTAGACGAGAATGCTGCAACCTCGACTATTTTCAGGCCAGCATATAGGTGCTTTGGAGCCAATCGCCAAACGGTCGAATTGAAACTTTCATTAGCGTTTTGCGTATGACCGCCTGAATATCTCGTCAGCAAATCGTTTCTCGATAAATCTTTGTATATTGGAAGAATTTATTTTTAAACGTCGGGGTGTAATGGGGCAGGGTGCGCTTCAGGCTCCGTTCCAAGTGCTTTAGCTTGCTGCCACTTGCACCAGCTGTCTTCTCCCTCTGGACAGTTGTCGTGTTGTGGATTGTAATCTGTGGATATCATGTGCTGAAAAGTTGCCATTATGGCCTTCTTCATGTCTTCGATGCTGTTTACATTTCTTCGAATCGCTAAGCCGTAATACGTACTGAGCTTTTTCACCAAAGCCTCTGTCAACTTTCCTTTTCCGCCCAGTTTTTT
Organism: Rhimphoctona megacephalus; assembly: GCA_963989365.1. NCBI lineage: Eukaryota > Metazoa > Arthropoda > Insecta > Hymenoptera > Ichneumonidae > Rhimphoctona > Rhimphoctona megacephalus. The sequence continues at coordinate 2,017,889 of OZ022415.1, read as the reverse complement.
AGTTTTCCTGATGTTTCGGAGTAGAGTTCCCATCCTTTTCTGAACATGGCCTATGCATTCACTTTTGACAACTGTCAATTCATCACCGTAGGGATTTAAATTAACAACTGCTGTGAACGTTTTCAAATCTCCATCACCGACATAATTGCCGTATTTTACACCATATAGTTCCTCCGATCTCAAGAAAATCATTTTCACAGATTCCACTTCCATGCTTCCCGCGGAGCCTTCATATGTTTTCATGCAATTTTCTTCGTCATGATCGACTTTCCATGCTAAATATTCTGCTCAATTTTTCGATTTGTTCTTCCAATATATACATGATTGGCAGTAACTGCTTCGTACAACTAGATCGATGACTTTTCCGGAGTAATATCCAATGAGCGTTGTAACACCATAAAGTGATTCGAATCCTCGTTTTTTCCAAGTTCCATCACCAGATACTTTCAAATTCAGAGCAGGTCTCTCGCGTTTCTCGTTCTCTTTCTTTTCTTCTTCAACAGCTTTCTTACAGCAGAATTCATACACTTTTTTCGCAGCGGCGTGGATGTGAATGCAAATTCCATTTTAAGTTTCTTCAGCTATACCATTGCCGATGTCCATGTAATTATAAAATAAATTCAGTTCTTGTCTGCCAACACCTAAGAGCCGCATGACAAATACAATCCTACGATTTATCTCAAATCCAGTGTTGAGTAAAGGACCTGAATTAATTTGTCTCAATCCACAGTGGCAATCGACATCAAGCTTGAAACTAAGGCCACGTTTTCCAGTTTCTTGAAATTTCACATTCTGTTTGCAATTTCGACAAATAAGAATTTTCGATAAGCCAGTGAATACGGTGAAAAATTCGATGAGCCTATAATAATGTACAGGATTTACAGTCACATTCTCACTGATAGCAATCGAAAGTTTTTTTGCGCTGGCACTTCCATCTTCACTAACACTTGACTCATTCCTGGTGTGTTGATTTCCTTAGAAGGATCTCTTACGTGGTCCACCACGTTGTTCGCTGCACTCACGATAACCTTTCGGATACGCTGACATTTTTACTTCTAACACGCGGTAGGAAAGCCGGAGCTAAACTGACCAAACTCGATGCTCTGTTGAAATATTCCAAAGGTTCGAGTACCTACCCAAGGCCAATCAAGAACATCTGCCGAAATCCCCCTCTCTTTATTATCCCATAGTACAGGGGTATTGAACCAGGTAACTGAATAAGGGACTACCTGAGCGAACGCTCCATTCTAACTACCGCGCGCTTCGGCGCCGAACCGACGGGCGGTCACTTAAGTACTCATAGCATCGGAACTAATCGGAATTTTGCTTTGAAATTTTGGCAACATATTCTTGAATAGTTTTACTAACAATTTATGAAATAAAAAAGTCGATTTTTTGACCCGTCTAAACTGATTTCCCGCCTTAACTACAGACTTGAGGTATTTTCGAGATGTTAGTAATCCGTTGTTACATTATTAGTCGTTTATGACTTAGCAAGAAGGTGTTATTGATTCAATCTGGTTGTTAGAAGAGACTTCAAGTAACAGTTTTTTCTCAAAGACAAAAAACCAGAAAAAGTGAATGCTTTTTTATTACCTATTATGTTGTGTATTAGAATAAGTCATTCAAGGGGGAAAAGGTAGCGAGGATATCTGTAATTTCGGTCTAAGCTATTATCGACAATTATTCAACTTTATTTTAAAAAAGAGCCTCAGAATTACATTATTCTTCCAAAGACGAAGTGCCCAAAGAATATGACGCTGAATCATTGGCTTAAAAATTGTTTTATATTCTTTTTATTTATATATGAGGTATTCCACGTCAAACCGGCGGACTTTTTCCCTGACCCTCGCCGACTTGGGTAATTATTTTTTATATGATTATATGAAGTGTAAAAGACACCCTGAATTTTTTTCAGATTTTTCTGAACAGTCATTTTTGAAAAAAAAATCCAAAAAAAACCCCTTTTTAAAAATCTGAAAAAATTCCTAAAAATCGGTGATTATATGCCAAACATTTTAAGCTACCGCCCGTAGTGGAAGTATGATTTTTTCTGTATTTTTATGAGCTATTAAAGTTGAAAAAATTCTCAAAAAATCAAGAACCACTCATTTCGGGCCAATAGTTGAATATTTTCGTACCCAAAAAATTTTTTGGGATATTTTAGACCAGTACAAGACAAAAAAAATTGAGCCAGGCAAAAAGTTGAGGTATTCATTTAATAGTTTTATTCAATTTTATCAAATAGACAAAACTTATCCATTATATTTGAGTAAATCTTGAAAAAAAATCAATTCATTTTGAGGATCCTATGGGATCGGTGTTCTAATTTTGATTTGATTGTTCGAAAATTGTGACGAAAATTAGTTTTAGGCACCAAAATATTCAACTATAGGGCCGGAGTAAGTGTTTTTCGATATTTTTGGAATTTTTTAACGTTATTAGCCGATTAACACACAGAAAATAATCGTACTTCTACTACGGGCGGTAGCTTAAAATGTTTGGCATATAATCACCGATTTTTAGGAGTTTATTCAAATTTTTAAAAAGGGGCTTTTTTTGGATTTTTTTTTTCAAAAATGGCTGTTCAGAAAAATCTGAAAAAATTTCAGGGTGTCTTTTAGACTTCATATAATCATATAAAAAATAATTACCCAAGTTGGCGAGGGTCAGGGAAAAAGTCCGCCGGTTTGACGTGGAATACCTCATATATATATGGGGCATTCCACGCCAAATCGACCTACGTCAGACCCTTCCTTTCTTTGATTTGGCTGAAAAATTTATATGTTGTATGACTCATTGAAAGAAGCCCTCTTGATTTTTTTCAGATTTTTTTGTCCATGCACTTGTGAGATTTGATTTTTTTTCAAAATTCGATGTTTTTTTCTTCAAATGACTGTAACTCTCTCAGAAATCGACCAAATCGAAATTCTTTTTTTTTTTTAGAAAAGCTGGGTTTTCACCGCACTGTTAGAAAAATAATACGAAAGAACAATTAATATTTGTATTCCGTATTTTTTCTCAATTTAAAGCAATTTAAAGCAAAAAACATTGGTTTTAGGATGTTTGCCCATTTTTATTTTTTTTCAAAAAATTCACAAAAAAACTTTGACAAATTATATAATTTTTGAGACCTGTCTCATCGTAGGCAGATTTTTCCTTATATATTTTTTTCTTATTGTGAAAAAAAATTCATTTTTTTTCAGTCAATTTGGACCAAATCAAACTATTTTTTTTTTGATATTTTGTTTCACACCAACATTTCTAATATAAAAAAGTAATATTTGGTACGAGTTGACTAAAAAAAAATTAAAATTTTTTTGAATCTAAGAAACGAAATATGAAGAAATATTTCTCCATGATGGGACTGGTCTCAAAAATCATTTAATTGGTCAAGGTTTTTTTTGTGAATTTGTTGAAATAAATCAAAAGTGTCCAACATCTTAAATTTAATTACTTTTTGCTTAAACATTGAAAAAAAATATAGGGAACGACTTTTAATAATTATTTCATATTTTTTTCAAAAAGTCGGGTAAAAACCTACATTTCAAAAAAAAGTTCATTTTCATCCAAATTGACTGGAAAAATAAAATGATTTTTTTTTTTCAAAAGAAGAAAAAAAATATAAGGAAAAATCTTCTCACAATGAGACTGGTCTTAAAAATTATATAATTTGTCAAAGTTTTTTTGTGAATTTTTTGAAAAAAATAAAAATGGGCCATCATCCTACAACCAATGTTTTTTTGCTTTAAATTGCTTTGAATTGAGAAAAAATATGGAATACAAATATTAATTATTCTTTCGTATTTTTTTTTTTCTAACAGTACGGTAAAAAACCAACTTTTCTAAAAAGAAAGAAGTTCAATTTTGTCGATTTTTGAGAGTTACAGTCATTTGAAGAAAAAAACATCGAATTTTGAAAAAAAATCATATCGCATAAGTGCATGGACAAAAAAATCTGAAAAAAATCAAGAGAGCTTCTTTCAATGAGTCATACAACATATAAAATTTTTAGCCAAGTCAAAAAATGGAAGGGTCAGACCCAGGTCGAATCGGTATGGAATGCCCCATATATATTTAAGTTATATTTATATAGAGCTCAATTTATTTTGTAACTTTCTACAGAATCCAATCTTTTTGCGAGGAATAACTCATTTTTATGTTATGTGATTAGAATTTATTTGATAATTTTTTTGAGACTGGTCACTTTTCTTACTTTTTGATAGGTTTTGATTTTTTCAGAGATTTTCGTAAGAAAATATAGAAACGGGTGTCAACAAACGTACTTGTCCAGGTTTTTTAACCCCAGGGGGAATTTTTGTGCTGGATATGATTTGTTTTTTCTCGTTTTTTTCGAACATTTCGCTTTATATAGATTGGAAAAACTCCATTTTGGGCAATTATTACTTTTTCGTTCCCAACCCTTGACCCGTTTACTTCGAGTCAATTTTTCGCACAAGAAACGAGGGGACACGGATTTTGAAATTTTTAATTTCTCAATTTTTTCTATTCTCAAGCCAGTCAATTTTTTTTTAAAGCTGCTTTACCTTACTGGAGTTTGGTTCAAATAAATCGGAAACTGGGAGCCCAATAAAAAATTACTGAATGCAAATTGGTTTATAAAAAAAATAGTTCAATTTACAAACTTTTTGAGTCCCAGTTCAGAACAGGCAGAGTTTTTTGCAGAGTTTATAGCTAGTTAAATTTGTTTTTATTGAATAAAAATATTTGAATAGCAGTAACTTTTTGTTATATATTTGTATACTCGTGGTAAAAACTATTACACTTCCAGTTTCAGCTTTCAGCTTTCAGTACATTTAAATGGAAGAAAAACTCTGTTTTTTAAAACAAAATTTTTTACTTTTTACCAAAATTTTTTACTTTTGATAGTTGAAAATCAAAAAATCAGTTTTACATTATTTTAGAAAAAATACATCGAATCTATTCTGAGAAAAGTTGAGGTATTTTTCGATTTTATTTTTTATGAACATCGAGATAAAGTCATGATATTTATCAATACCATATAAGAAGTCAATACCATGAAAATAACAGATGGCATTTCTTCTCATATTTTCATTGAATTTCAAAAAGTTCAAACAGCATGTTATTATAGGTGCTCCGAAACAATATATTGAACAAAGGAGACAAATTCAAACCAGGATCCTGCTCAAGAAAATTAAATGAGTTATTAAGAGAATGGACTGAGAATAGTTGTATCAGTTGCATTAGCTTCGCGCAAATTTCAATACAATCAGAACCAGAGCAACTATAGAAGGAAACTTTCTAAATGAAAATGTTTCAATTTATGATGCCAAATTGGAGCCAAACGTGGGAAATACTTAGCACACATGTCCCTTCACAAAATTTTCAAAGTTTGCAGGCATCCGCTGCCTTCCATTGCTACATTTTTTGATACTATCAAAAAAAGAGCACCCGAAGACTTTCTGAATGAAACCAATTTTTCTGATTTATTTTACCAAAATTAAAGTGGGAGAGTGAAGAAACATAACGCACATTTGGTCCAACAAAATTGGAAAATTTTAGATATATCCATGGCGTTCTGAAGCCAGTAATTTTTATCCCATCCAAACATGTGCATCTGATGATTTTTTGTAGCAACTTTTTAAATTCATATTACCACAATCAAAGATGAAAAGTGGAAATACTTAGCACACATGTCACTGCACAAAATTTTCAAAGTTTGCAGGATTCCGCTGCATTTCAAGTATCTACAATCTGATACTATCAGGAAAAGAGCACCCGAAGACTTTGTGAAACGACTTTTTAAATTTATTATGCCAGAAATAAAGACGGAAAGCGAAAAAATACAGCGCACTTCAAGCCCAACAGAATTTAAAAATGTTTGATGTATCCATGCATTGGGTTTTGAAGACAGCAATTTCAATCTTATTCAGAAATGAGCAGCTGAAGACTTTTGTAACAAATTTTTCAATTTATATGCCACAGTCAGAGCCGAAAAGTGGAAATAGTTGGCACACATGCCGCTTCACAGAAATTTCAAAGTTTGTAAGTATCTGCTGCATACCAATGGCAGAGTGTCAAGTCTACATCGGGCATTTCGCCATCGTGTCATCTCTCCTGTGCTTCTCTCCATCGGGTAACTCTCCAACTGTGTCAACTCTAAATCGTACCAATAGCCCTAGCGTGCAAATCGCCCATAGAGCAAGCCCCGATCGTAGCAGTTCGACATTTTCCCTACTTTCGCTTATCCCCACTCTTCACCGTCGGTAGAGTCGGTGGAGACTTGCCCCGCCCGAATCTCAGCCTGACGGTGAAGAGTGGGGATAAGCGAAAGTAGGGGAAATGTCGAACTGCTACGATCGGGGCTTGCTCTATGGGCGATTTGCGCGCTAGGGCTATTGGTACGATGTAGAGTTGACACAGTTGGAGAGTTACCCGATAGAGAGAAGCACAGGAGAGATGACACGATGGCGAAATGCCCAATGTAGACTTGACACCCTGCCATACCAATGATACAAATTTTGATACTATCAGAAAAAGAGCACCCGAAACTGGGCCCAAAAAATTTCATAAAGTTTGGATGTATCCATTACGTCACAATGACAAACATTTTTATCCCATCCATAAATGAGCAACTAAAGACTTTTTGTTATAAATTTTTCGTCATGCTGCCGCAGTCAAAGCGAATAAGTAGAAATGTACAGCACACATATTGTCCAATAAAATGATGAAACTTGGTATATGGATCCACTGTGTACCGACGAAGTAAAAAAGGGACCTAAGGTCACAACCAAACTGAATAAAGAAAAATATGACAACTTATAAAAATAATGATGACACAATAAATCTAATTAGCACACATTTATTTGATCAAAGTTTTCGATTATTTATTTGAATTCATCAACATATATACAATATTTGCGTGTTCTTGTCTTATTAAGAAATAAAATTTCTGATTAAAAAGAAAATTTGGAGTTATAGGTTAAAGAACCTATTTTTCTCGCAGCTGCATGAGAAATCAAAACACTTATAAATAATTTTCAAACAAGTATAATTTTATCGTATAAATTCAATGCTTAACACTTTTTTTCCACTGAACTTCGAATTAACTTCAAACTCGCACATCCCGCACTGTTTACGAAACTCCGATCAAACTTTTAAATATATACAACTTCAATAAAATATTGTCACCCGTGATTCCAGATCAGACAAAACTGCTAATTTTAATTTTTTTAACTGAAAAAACTTACCGGGTCGAGGAATATCGACAAATTGCTGAATTTGGGAATCAAAAGCGATATAAACATGGTAACCTCATTCAGTATAGAGGTTATATTTTTCGCTCAAATTTCAAAATTCCGAGGTTATCATTTTTATTTCGCTTATAATTCCAAAATTCAGCCACTGCTGCGGTCGAGCGAGACGAAAATATTATTATTATTATTACCGATTTTCAAATAATAAATAATTTTTTTTTCCGAAATTTATCCACCACACGTCTCGCACTTCGCACTGTCAAACTACCGTCAAAAGTTCAAACTTTCTACCGTATCGGTACAGAGGAACAGTCACTGTCGCGACGAATCAGAAACTCAATAGCATCAAGAGGCCTTTGATTGTGTCGTCTGCGCGCCTATACAGACACGCCAAATACTTCGATGTGTTAGACTTTTTCTTAATTAGGCTCCAGTTCAATTTTCAAATCATCATATGCCTCCTGAGCTTCGTAATTAAAGAAAATGACTTTCAATTTTTATCCCCACCACCGCGAATCGTTTTATTCAGAGATAATATACGCGGCGAGCCTCGGGCCAGCAGACGACAGAGCTGCAAATGTACTTGTCCCGAGACTCTACCGAGTCTCTTGATTCCTTTTCACATATCAAACACGTTCTAATACCTTTGCATCCACAGGCTCTGACAGTTTCCATTGCAAAACAATATTTTCAATAAAAATTAATAAATAAACAAATCAAACTTCGAGTACGTTTTTTTAACGTATAACCTCAAAATGAGAAGAATGAATTGAATGTTGGTTAAATTATCGATAAAATAAAACACGAGACAAAGTATTGCCCATATTTTCCAATGTTAAAAACAATTGCTAATCGCAGTAATAGGATGCGAAACTGACACTTAATATTTTTTTAATACGATTCGTATACAGTTAACCTCAAATGAAACAAGCAGACAATTGTAGCCACGAATTGAGCAACAATGACTCGTAACCAAGAACTTTCCGCCGGATCGGTACAGAGGGAAGACTTTCATGAAAATGTGTCATAATGGACATCAAAAGCCCTTTGATTGTGTCGTCTGCGCGCATATACAGACACGCTGAATCTTTCAATGTGTTGGCGCTTTTGCATAACTTTGCCTGTGCAAAGTTTTTTCTCAGCAATTACGGCATCAATCGTGCTTATTTAAGGCTCAAACGAGGGAGTATCGCGTAATTAGTCTCCAGTTCAATTTTCAGATCATGATATTTCTTCTGGGCCCCACAATGAAAGAAATAGATTCCCCCCGCCACCGAATTTGCTTTATTCAGAGATAATATACTCGGGTGAGTCTCGGGCCGGCAGACGACAGAGCTGTCTCTTGATATTTATATTCATAGTGAAATTACCAAACACGAAGGTATTATTTAAAAAAAAAATTGTTTTTTTTTAATAATTGATTAATAAGGACGCAAGTTGAAAATTGACACATTTTCCTAACCGTTCCTTGGGATTAACAGGCTGTGTCGCACTGTTTATTGAAGTTTAATGCAATACCTCCAAAGATTGCAATGAACTGATAATAAATGTCATTGATGGTTTAACGAATTATCCATTTTCTTCATTTATTAATTTTAATTCAGGAAAATGAGAAAATTCGGACACGCTTCTGGATATAAACATACATATATATAAATATATATGTGCATGCATTCCCTGACGATCGCGCGCTGAACGCTTGCGACGTTGCCAGATCGCCGCCTCTTGTCTCCCCCAGTCGCTTCGTAACAAGAGCATTGCTCGACATAGTATACTTTAAATTGTTCTATCTCTGGAACCAGGTAGACAAAATTCTCTATTTTTTTAGAGAAGCTTCGTTACATGTTCTCTTGTAATTGAGAAAAAGAGGAAAATAATCTGTAGAAAAATTTCGGAGATATTCCGTAAATTGTGAATTTTTCTGTTGCTCTCCATAAGAACGCGTGTTAAATTGTGCAATCTTTGATTATCAATAACTCGAAAATGGAGTAGTGAATCCTTTTCAAATTTGGCGTAGAATTTTAAAACAGTATCTAGAATGTGTGGTTGGAATTTTAAAAAATTCTGTAGAAAATCACTTTGGCGAGACTCCTACCTTTATCTAACGCACTTTGTTTTTTTGGTGTCGGACAAGCCGTTCCTGAGATATAATGGAGACCGTTTGCCTCCTACTTTTCGAGGCGCTTTGTTGAAGTGCAATTTTTGCACAAAAAAATATAGTAAAATGAATAAAAAAAATTTTGTATCTAAATAAAGACGAGATTTATCATCCCCAACAAGTTTTATTTCAATATTTTTAACAGCATGCCCAGAAAAAATTCCCAAAAATAGCCTTTTTTTAGCATTCAAACTCTAATAGCGCCTTAAATCTTTTGTAATTTTTTTTTTTATTAAAATTTTATTTACAATATTACAGAAAAGCGGAACGGATTAAAATAAAACACTCTAATGCTTCGAGCAATTAACAATTGTCCTAATTTTGTATACCAATAAAATAATAACTACGCGGAAAAAAATGAACTGAAGATTTTACTGGAATTTTCATGAAACTTTACAGTTTTCCACATTAGTAGCGCCTTCTGGACGCGTAAACATCACTTTTTCATGAATCTTTAAATAAAATCTGCAAGCCCCTGTGGTGGAAAATAGTAATACTGTAAATGACATATTGCATGTCCATCAAACGAATTTTTACAGTGTCGAACAGTAAAAAGTACACTCTACATTCACCTCATTTTTACAGTGTGAAACCGTAAAAAGTACACGAAATAATAAACTGAACTTATCCTTATCAAAATTACCTAAACATAACCATAAAATTGTTTAAAATAAATAAAAATTTTTTAAATTCTTTAATTATAAATGCATTTTCAATTATATTTTCTTACGTCCATCACTTCCCACATAAATTTCTACCGAAAAATTTTCCTACCTACGCTAGGATTCGATCTGACCTACTTATCTATCTATGACCTAACGCGCACGGACGCTACCTATTACACCTCTATCTACTTGGTAATTATTGGTAAAAAAAATGATACGTACACATCTAATCCGGAATATAATTGGTAACGTCAATGAATAATCTATGAGATAAGTCTTTTGAAAGCAAGAAAAATTTGAAATATAATAAATATCGAATTTTCATATATTACAATATATCATGTCCTTAACCCTTCCGTGTAGTTGAAAGTTGCCACCCCCCCCCCCCATTGTTTGAGCTATAATAAGCAAATACAGCGATAGTCTTCAATAAGTATTTCACCTTGAAATTTCCTAGCTCACGTGTTTAGAGAAATTACAGTGTACACTGTAAAAATTGAAAGTAACATAGCAAATTTTGCAGTACATTTTCGAATTTTTACTGGGCATACTGCAATTTCTAATTTATGTCAACGATAATTTTCTCAATAGGAAATACACAATTTTTACATTTTCTAATTACTATTTTTCATGAATGTCGTTTAACATTTTTTTACAATTTGCAATATCAGTAAATATTGGTTTACAGTTTATTTTCCTATACGTACTGAATATGTTACTGGGGGCACTGTACATTTTACATTTCATACACAGTGGGATTCCTCGTTTTTATTTATAATTTCTGCTATGACATTTTTTTGCAGTGGACATTGAGTTTTTTACAGTTTCAATCAGCATTAACGGGTTATACGCAGTTGCAAGGCCAAAAAAAATTGTTTTTTTACGAAATTTTTCTGAAGAGGGATTTTATTTGACAAATACAAGAAGTATTAATAAATGTACAGGGTGTCCAATAGGAAGTTGCTAAAACTAAATAAGTGTCTCTTCCCTCCATGAATTCAATAGGGGTCCCTTTTTCTAAGGCGCATACCTGAGGCCCCGCAGTTTTATTCCAGCCGTGGTTGAACCAAGTACGCGCGCGTCAAAATGAGTGAGCTCACCACGGAAGAAAAAGTATATCTTATTGAGTGCTTCTTCTCGAGAGGAAAAATTTATAGTAATGCGTATAGAGGGTTTCGTACTAAGTTTGGAACTTATAGAGTTGCCAGCGAAAACACTCTGAAAAGGTAAGAATTTAATATTTATTCATATTCATCTATCGCACAACTTGTGTTTCAATTCAATTAAACTGCATTGAAGTAATTTTACGTTAATTTTTGTAGGATAATCGATAAATTCGTGGAGTATGGTACACTCCAGGACCGTAGACACGAGTTGCCAGGTCCATCTGTTACGGTGACTACACCAGAGAAGATCAACGAAGTTGAGAATTATTTCAAATAAAATCCAAATGATTCGATTCGGAAAGCTGCTCAAGCATTAAAAATAACCAAATCATCATTACACAACGTTTTGAAATATTTTTTAAAGTTTCATCCGTATAAAATAAGCACTCAACAATTGTTAACTGAACATGCCATGACGAAACGCATCGAATTTTGTAACACTATTACGGGAATGTTTGAAGCCGAAGAAATTAATGAGAAAATAATTATTTATTCCGATGAAGCACATTTTTGGATGAATGGGTACGTAAACAAACAAAATTACCGGTTTTGAGGAACGGAAAATCCCAACATATCGCTAGCGAAGTCCTTTCATCCACAGAAAGTAGCGGCATGGGCAGCGATTTCAGTAAAAGGAATTTATTTGCAATTCTTGAAATCTACGGTAACAGGAGAGAGTTACAAACAGCTTTTGGAAACGAAATTCTTCCCTTATGCAAAAAAGAGGGGACTGGTTAAAAAATTTTACTTCATGCAAGATGGAGCGACACCGCACCGGACTCATGAGGTGTTTGAAGCTATTCATCGCGTATATGGGACTCGAGTAATCGGTCTGGGGTACCCTAAATTTGCTCAAGGCGGACTAGAATGGCCTCCGTACTCACCGGACCTGAACCCTTGTGATTTTTTCTTGTGGGGTTACATTAAAGATCATTGTTACGCTAAAAACCCCAGCACAGTAGAAGAACTGATCGCGGCCATCCAGGAAGTGCTTCGCGGCATTACGAACGATATGTTGGACACAGTTTTTCACAGTTTTCAAAAGAGAATTGATTTTTGTGCACAATCTAACGGTTCGCACTTCGAAAATATGCTCCTGTAGACTGCTCTGCTCCTGTAGACGATCTCCTGGAGGTCCTCCAAAAAAAGGTGTCTGGCGGTGAGCACGATATCGCCGGTTTGGATGATCTAAAATAAAAAAACCAAAAAGATTCTATTAATGGATAGATAAATCTAGGTATTGATCGAAAGAAGATTCGAAATTTTGATTTCCGATAATTATTTCTATTTTTTTTTAAACAATTCAACGAAAAAATTTTGGTCCAAAATTGGAATTTTTTTTTGGAGCCGCCATTTTGTCAAAAATCAAAATTTCGACTATTATTTCGATAAATACCTAGATTTATCTATCCACTAATAGAATCTTTTTGGTTTTTTTATTTTAGATAATCCAAACCGGAGATATTGTGCTCACCGCCAGACACCTTTTTTGGAGGACCTCCAGCAGATCGTCTACAGGAGCAGTGTAAATCAATATTTTTGAAAATAAAAAATGCCGATATAAAGTTAAAAGCTACCATTACATTCATGAATACTTCTTGTATTTATCAAATAAAATCCCTTTTCAGAAAAAATTCATAAAAAAAACCACTTTTTTGGCCCTGCAACTGCGTATAACCCGTCAATAATTGATCAGAACGTAAAAAAACACATTAAATCCATTAATTTGTAATGGAACACAGTGTAAAACGAGTAATTTACAGTTTTGAGCTGTACATTTTGTTTTAGTTTCAGTAATTTTTAAATATCGACCATTAATTTTTACAGATAATTTTTTTCCGTGTAAGTAATCAGTTTGGGATTTGGTGATAATTGCGGGGTTCGTGTCTAAAATGGACAATTCGGTGTGACCGTTATACAAAAGCACATTTAAGAGTATGTCTGAAGGGTGATCGAGATCAGTCGTTGGAATCGAATGAAATTGAATTTGACTCAATTGGCGCTCTCGTATAGAGGCGCACACATTACATGGATGGGTCACCCCGTTGCGACCCCAACGGCAAAGTGGTACATGCTGGCGTGGAAATGAGCGAGGCATTATTTCCGGAGCCAGCTCATCTCTTGACGCGGTACTCTTGCCAAGGAAGAATGCGAGCATCATTCATTCATATATATATATATATATATATATATATATATATATATATATATATATATATATATATATATATATATATATATATATATATATCAAGCATAAAAATCCCCCTTCGGGGAAGCAAACCTGGACAAGTACATTTGTTGACTCCCGTTTCCATATTTTTTCATAAATATACATATACTCCAGAAATCTCCTCTCACAAAAATTCCTGAAAAAATCAAATCCTATCAAAAAGTAAAAAAGAGTGATCCTTTCAAAAAAATTATCAAAGAAAGTCAAATCCTGGCCAAAAATCCCCTCCCCGGGGAAAAAAACTTGGACAAGTACATTTGTTGACCCCTGTTTCCATTTGTTTTCACAGAAAAAAACTACCCAAAAAAGTACAAAATTTTTAAAAATTTGGCAAGATTGCGATAGGAAAAAGAAGATTGTTTCTATAAAATAACTATACTCCAAATGACAAATAGAAATCAAAAACTTCACATATTTTATCGAGATCCCAAGAAAAAAAGCAACAATGCCCATCGTGAGTGTCCGGTAAAAAACAGAGTCTACAAGTAAATGATCGATTTGTGCATAAAAAAAAAAAACATTACTTTACAAAAACAGAAATGGTAAAGCCAATGATTTACGTTCGGCACTAAAATTTGTAATATCAATAATAGGACAAATATTTTATTGTCGCGTGAGGATGGAGTAATTAAAAAAAAGGAAAAATTAGTTGATTATTGAAAAAAGTCACCAATGTACAAAAATAAAAATCGGTCAAAAGAACAGAGTCCAGAAAAAAAATTGGGATGAAAAGAAACTTGAAGAAAAAAATTTCAAACGAAAAAAATGAGATTGAAAAAAAAAATTCGGCCGAAGTACTTGGCGAGTTTTTTTGCTCAGCTTAGATCATGTAATGTATTTCACGTAATGTTGTATGTATTACAAACTCGCCAAGTCCTTCGGCTGAATTTTTTTTTTCAATCTAATTTTTTTCGTTTGAAATTTTTTTCTTCAAGTTTCTTTTCATCCCGATTTTTTTTCTGGACTCTGTTCTTTTGACCGATTTTTATTTTTGTACATTGGTGACTTTTTTCAATAACCAACTAATTTTTCCTTTTTTTTAATTACTCCATCCTCACGCGACAGTAAAATACTTGTCCTATTATAGATATTACAAAATTTAGTGCCGAACGTAAATCATTGGCTTTACCATTTCTGTTTTTGTAAAGTATTTTTTTTTTTTATGCACAAATCGATCATTTACTTGTAGACTCTGTTTTTTACCGGACACTCACGATGGGCATTGTTGCATTTTTTCTTGGGATCTCGATAAAATATGTGAAGTTTTTCATTTCTATTTGTCATTTGGAGTATAGTTATTTTATAGAAACAATCTTCTTTTTCCTATCTCAATCTTGCCAAATTTTTAAAAATTTTGTACTTTTTTGGGTAGTTTTTTTCTGTGAAAACAAATGGAAACAGGGGTCAACAAATGTACTTGTCCAAGGTTTTTTCCCCGGGGAGGGGATTTTTGGCCAGGATATAACTTCTTTTTTTCTGAACAGCTCCGAATCCTAGAATTTTTACATGATAACAGATAATCCTTGAATATCTACGCTGACATAACCAGTAAAACCCTAGCTCAATATCAAATATGCAATGCGATGCTATAAAGAAAAAGCGAACGAATTTAGTACAGCTTGCACAAACAAAACGCAGAAATTCATTTCAGTTAACACCTCGCGTTTCCTGCAGTATATTGAGAAATTCGATACATATATTTGGTGCGTCTCAGCAATGTGCATTTCACTAATATGAGAAAAACATGAGCGAAACGCCAAAAATGAAACCGTATAGAAATATTTGTGGAACACTTTTTTTTTAACAAATCATATCACAATGCACACTAAAAACTTGAATGAATATTGAATTTTTACTTTGTTTTCTCATGCTTTTATTTCCACTTATATCTTTTGCACAAGCCTGACCGAGCGATGCCATTACACTATTGCTGAATTCCTGATCCTTCGACTGGTTGTGAAATATGATAACAGATGATCCTTGAATATTTACGCTGACATAATCAGTAAAACCCCAGCTCAGTATAAAATATGTAGTGCGATGTCAAAAAGAAAGAGCGAAGGAACTTAGCACAGCTCGCAGTAACGAAGCGGTGATCCTTGTATGCAAAGGAAATAAGGCATCTCTTGTTTCCGCAAAGAATAGCAAATGCTTCATTGCTTTAAGTTTCACCAGTTTTTTTAGATCAAATTGTCGAAGCAGAGAATCTCAGCCCAATTCACAGCTCACAGCGCCTTCACTATATTGGTAAATTTCTTGAAGCCGAAAAGAAAAATCGAAGGAACTGAGCACAACCTGCAGAATATTGGAAATTTTATGTTTATTTGTAGACCACACCTGAAAAGTATTGAAAATCATGATTTCACGACAAAAGTTATTTGTCAAATTTTTATAATTAAAGTATTTCATCAACAATTAATATTTTTACAGGTTTTTATTTATGAGCGCATGATACATCTTGTCACAACTATTTTCATACACTCACTTTTGGAAAAAAAACACAGTCTTTTGATCTGTAAGAAAAATGACAGTGACAGTAAGAAAGTGACATGATTAAAAAAAAAATCGTTGTGTTCTAGATTGAAACTTCAACACCATTATTTGCGAGTTCACACATTTTCAGAACATATAACACTGATTTTACACGCTTTATATTAGCTTCACTTGTATGTTTGTTTGTTTGTCTGTCAGTTTGTCAGTTTGTCTGTAACTCTCCTTTTTTAACCCTTTGTTTCTTTTTTCTTTTTTAAGGTTATGTTCGTTGTATTTTCTAGCACTTATTCCGGCCACACTAATTAACGGTTTTATTCGGATTATTTTATACGGAAAAATAAAAATGATAACCTCAACGAGTGGTGAGGTTTGTTTCTATTTGGCTTTTCTGGAATCCGAAACAAAAATGATTTCACCAGCGGGTGCGAGGTTATCTTTTTTGATTTCGCTGATGATTAATTCCGAGATATTAAAAAATATTATTATCACATTTCGCAATATTTATATATTACCGTTTTTTCGCACTATTTATATATTTAAACTATTTATGAATCACGATTTTTCACAATCTAAAAGACACGCGATTTACACGACTCGCACTTTACACTGTCAAAAGTCAAAACTACCGTCACACTGGTTAAACATTCAAACTTTCCGTGGTATGGGTGCAGAGGAATGTAGTTACAGGGACACGTTCAAAAACATCACTCGTGTGCACACTGGTTTACCGGTTTGGGAACACAGGGAAATGACCACACTCGTGACCAATCAGAATCTCGATAGGCACGCTGAGGCCTTTCATTGGGACATATACAGACACGTCAAATTCTTCGATGTGTTGGAATTTTTGCATAATTTTGAGCCTGTGCAAAGCTTTTTCTCAGCAAATACGGCATCAATCGTGCTGATTTAAAGCTCAATCGAAAGATTTTTTCTTAATTAGTCTCCAGTTCAATTTTCAAGTTATCATCTGTCTCCTGAGTTTCGTAATTCGAGAAAATGACTTGCAGTTTTTACCCCCACCACCGAAATTTACTTTATTCAGAGATAATATACTCTGGCGAGCCTCGGGCCAGCAGACGACAGAGCTGTCAAATGTACTTGTCCCGAGACTCTACCGAGTCTCTTGATCATACAAAACAAAAATGAGTTAATCCTCGCAAACAGCTAAGGTTGAATTTCGCAAAAAGTTATAAAATAAATTGAGCTCCATTAAAATATATGTGGTCAAGTACGGGAGGCATTATTGTATTTTATAAAATCTACAAATAATGTTGAATGTTCATAGAAAAAAGAATTAAGTTCGGAAGTACAGTCGTTCTACCAATCAGAACAAAAATAAAATCTCTGTATGAAAAAAGTCTGATCCAAAAAAAGATTACAAACGAAAAAAATTAGATTGAAAAAAAAATTTCGGCTAAAGTACTTGACGAGTTCGTGACCATGACTGATATATTATGTGAATTAAAAAATTATATATTATGTGAATTAAAAAATTAAATTAAAAAATGATTATATTATGTGAATTAAAAAAACTCGCCAAGTACTTCAGCCGAAATTTTTTTCAACCTAATTTTTTTTCGATTGTAATGTTTTTTGGATCGGAATTTTTTTTAAACAGAGTTTTTATTTTTGTTCTGGTTAGGAGAACACCTGTACTTCCGAACTTAATTCTTTTTTCTATCAACATTCAACATTACTTATAGATTTTATAAAATACAATAACGCCTACCGTACTTGACCACATATATTTTAATGGAGCTCAATTTATTTTATAATTTTTGCGAAATTCAACCTTAGATTCTTGCAAGGAATAACTCATTTTTGTTTTGTGTGATTTGACTTTCTTTGATAATTTTTTTGAGAGGATCACTCTTTTTATTTTTCGATAGGATTTGATTTTTTCAGGGATTTTTGTGAAGGCAGATTTATGGAGTGTATGTATATTTATGAAATAATATGGAAACGGGAGTCAACAAATGTACTTGTCCAGGTTCTTTCCCCCGAGGGGGGATTTTTATGCTTGATATCCCTGACTGATCTTGATACCGTATTTTTTTCGGTATCGCGACTATGGCAAAATGGCTTTTTTTAACTGTAACTGTGTCGGTATCGATACCCGAAAGCAATTCCCAGCGGGCCCAATTGAGGATATCGATACCGAAAATTATGCGGCATTGTAACTGAAAGTGGGACCCCACATGTACGGTATCGGTACCGTAAATTGTGCGGTTCGCTACCCAAAGTGGGACCCCACATGTACGGTATCGGTACCGTAAATTATGCGGTTCGCTACCCAAAGTGGGACCCCCACATATACGGTATCGGTACCGTAAATTATGCGGTTCGCTACCCAAAGGCGGGCCCGCAGGTATGGTATCGGTACCGTAAATTATGCAGTACTACCCAAAGACGGGCCCGCAGGTACGGTATCGGTACCGTAAATTATGCAGTACTACCCAAAGGCGGGCCCGCAGGTACGGTGTCGGTACCGTAAATTATGCGGTTCGCTACCGAAAGGCGGGCCCGCAGATACGGTATCGGTACCGTAAATTATGCGGTTTGCTACCCAAAAGTGAGCCCGCAGGTACGGTATCGGTACCGTAAATTATGCGGTTCGCTACCCAAAGGCTGAAAATTATGCGGTTCGCTACCCAAAGGATGAAAACTTCCATGAGAAAAGCTATCGAGCGACAATGAATTGTACTCCACCATTTGATTGCAACGGATATATTTTTAAAATTGTAAATCGATAATCATGACCATTGAAAAAAAAAGAGATGGATGCAAAGTGCCCCTTCTCCCAAACACGTGTTCCAAGAGCAAAAAAAAAAATAAAATAAAATTGCTCCTGAATTCATCGAACCTTCCTTACCCGCCAACTACGTTCCACTGGTGTAAATTTATTTATCCATCCATTTGTCTATCCTGCTATGAAACACCACCAGACTCGCGAAGAAAGAAATACCAGTGAATACGGTATCGGACCTGCGAAAATGCGGTATCGAGACCGGGATCGGTGGATTGGAAAAAAATTCGACAGGTAGGCATCGGACCTGCAAAATGACGGCATCGATACTGGATTGGTGGACTTAATTGAAAAAGCAAAATTCGACAGGTAGTTAGCGACCCAACAAATTATGGTATCGATACCGGGCCAGTTGGACTTGAGCAAAATGCGAAAATTCGGTACATTCGGTATCGGTGGAATTAAAATTAGGTATCGATACCGATATTAGGTCCGTTGGACTTAATCGAAAAAGCAAAAGTCGACAAGGCATCGATACCGAAAACAATTTCGGTTAAAAAACGCCCAGTTGAGACGGTATCGGGAACAGTCAGGGATGATTTGTTTTTTCTATGTCTTTCCGAACATCTCGCTTTATCGAAAAAAGTTTATATTGGGCAATTATCACTTTTCCATTTCTAAACTCTGACCCCTTTTACTTCGAGTCACGTATTTTGGAATTTTTGTTTTGTCAATTTTTTCCATTTTCAAGCCAGTCAAATTTTGTTGACATTCCGCTTTACCCTTCTGGATTCAGGCTAAAGCAATTCGGAAACTGGGAGTTTGACAAAAAAATTACTGATAGCAAATTAGTTTTTAAAAAACTATTCGAATTCACAAACTTTTTGAGCGCGAGTTCAGAGTATGCAGAATTTTGTTATAGAGTTTATAGCTATTGGAATTTGTTTCTATTGAATAAACATATTTGAATAGCACTACCTTCTTTTGTTACAATTGTATATTTGTGGTAAAAAATATTACGATTTCAGCTTGTTGTTGATAAAAATGGAAGAGATTTTTTTCCGAAAATTTTCACTTACAATGAATGAAAAATCAAAAAACGAGGTTTACGTAATTTTAGAGAAAACAAATCTAAACTATTGTGAAAAAAGTTTATGCATTTTTTAATTCCTATTTTTATCAACAACGAGGTGAAATTATGATATTTGTCAATACCATTGAAGAATTCAATACCATGAGATTAAAAAGTTACAGATATTTCAATCACTGAATTTCAAAAAGTTTGAATTATATGTTCTGGACACTTCAAAATAATATATTGAACAAAGTGGACGAACTCAAATCAGGATCATGCTCAAGAAAATGGAATGAGTTTAGTTGTATCGGTTGCATTATCTTCGTGCAAATTTTGTTACCATCAGAACCAGAGCGACTGTAGAGGAAAACTAAAAAAAAAAAATTCATATTATAATGCCACAATCGGAGCCAAAAAGGGGAAATACTTAGCACACATGTTGCTCCATTAAATTTTCAAAGTTTACAGGTATCCATTGCCATTCAATGATCAAAATATTTATACCATCAGAAAAAAAGCACTCGAAGACTTTCTGAGAAACAACTTTTTACATCTATTATGCAAAAAACATAGCGTACATTGAGCCCAAGAAAATTCAGAAATTTTGGATGTATTCATTGCGTTCCAAAGACAGAAATTTTGATTCCATGCAAAAATGACCAACCGAAGACTTTTTGTAACAAATTTTTCAATTCATAATACCACAATCAAACAAAATGTGGAAATATTTAGTACACATGTCGCTTCACAAAATTTTCAAAGTTTGTAGATATCCGTTGCATTCCAATGATACAAATTTTGATACTATCAGAAAAAGAGCACCCGAAGACTTTTTGAAACAACTATTTAAATTTATTATGATATAACTGAAGAAGAAAAGTGAAAGAACATAGCGTGCATTGGGCCCAACGAAATTCTGAAATTTTCTATATATCCATTGCGATTCGTAGACAGAAATTTTGACCCCATCCAAAATTGAGCAACGAAAAACGTTTTGTAACAAACTTTTTAATTCATAATGTCACAATCAGAGACAAAAAGTGGAAAAACTTGGCACACATTACGCTTCACTAAATTTTCAAAGTTTGTAGGTAACCGTTGCATTCAAATGATACAAATTTTGATACCATCAGAAAAAGAGCACGCAGGCTTATTGAAACAACTTTTTGGTTCCATCACACCACAACTGAAGCGAAAAATTAAAAAATAAAAAACCATTCATCGGGCCCAACAAAATTTTCAACTTTCGAGTGTGTTCATTGCGTCACGAAGACAGAAGTTTTGATTCAATCCAAAAATGAGCAACCGAAGACTTTTTTGTAACAAATTTTTCAATTCATATTGCCACAGTTCAAGCAGAGACGTAGAAATTAAGAGTCGCGGTAGCGATTCGAGACAAGTACATTTACGAAGCGAGTCGCACAAGACACTTTTACCAGAAGGACCGTGATTTTACTTGTTCTCAAAAATTGTTTCTTTAATATAAACTAAATTACAGCATTTTGGAGGTTCATTTAAGGTCACATATTTTTTATTTTTTTTCTCTTTCGATCGCCACTAATTAGAACTTCGTAGCTTAAATAGTATTAAAAATATTAATGTTTTTTTTTTTCGTTGTGCCGAAAAATTGAGCATTTTTTCGCACACTTTTTTAAGCGCAACTGTCTTTTTCGCAGTCGCTGTCTAGTGACACTAGTGATATCTAGAGTCGCGGTAGCGACTCGAGACAAGTACATACTACTAGCCAAAAACAGCATAAATGCTGTGAAAAAAGCTGAGACAAGTACATTTATACCCCCCAAATAATCATTCCAGTTAATCCCCCCTACCACCCAGCGCCAAAGTACCGATCCCCACCAAAATTTACAAAAACCCGTCTAAGTCGTTCATGCAAAGATCTCCGCACAAAAATCCTTTCTAAAAACCAACTCATCATACAAAGTTGTATGAGTAACCGCTCTCATTATCTTATCAAATTAAGTCAAATTGTACAGAGGTGATAATTTCATTCTCGTAAATGTTGTGAGTTTACAAAAAGTTGATAAATAAATAAAGATCTACTAAAGTATATATGATCAAGTACATGGGATTTAATTATGTTTATAAAATCTTCAATTATGTTCATATGCCATTTCTCTAATTAATGCTTTATTACAATGAATTATTATCCTATGACTTGGAACTACAAGGGCTTTAAAAAAAAATACAGAATTGCATTAGCCTGCGTGAGCTTGAACGCTGCCACACTCTCATTTGTAATATTTGTAGTATAGTTTTATTGGTAACTAATTGATAAAAGTTTACTATCGTACGTAGAGAGGATACGCACAGAGTACTTGTCCGGCCCGAAAATTTTTCGACTAGTCAGCGAAAAATATGCTTTTTTGTTCACGGTAAATTTTTCAACCACTCCGAACATTCGGATCTCCTGACGCAGATTTGAATCTTATCCGCCTTGGAATGCAATCAATTGATGACCGCTCTTACATGGCAGGCTTATTCCGTTTTGTAAAACCTGTTGTAGTAAAAACCGGTGTAAAAGTGCGTGTAAATTGTACCGGATTATTTATTTCGGGTTTGCAGCACCGTTTAGACGCTCTGTAACTTCAGTTTTCCCCCGGATGTTACAAAACCGGAATAAACGTGCCGTGTATTAACGTGAGATATGCTCCACACGAGCATCAATTCATCGATAACAATTGGTTAAAGGAAAGGAGGATAATTTGGGATACAAAACAATCCGCATATTGTGATTCCAAATTAGCTGTGTTTCTTTACTAGTTAATGCCAAAATGTATGGTAGATTAATGTTGACTTATCAAGAGACTCGGTAGAGTCTCGGGACAAGTACATTGACAGCTCTGTCGTCTGCTGGCCCGAGGCTCGCCGAGACTATACTTTCTCGAAACAAAACTTTTCGCGGTGGTGGGGGTAAAATTGGCACATCATTTTGTTCGTTTTCAAAGCTCACGAGTCGTCTGAGGCCTTGAAAATTGAACTGGAGCTTCATTAAGAAATTATCTTTCGAATGAGCCCAAATTTAGCACGATCGGTGACGTAAAAGCTGAGAAAAAAATTTGCACGGGCTCAAAATCACGCAAAAGTCACCTACACATTCAAGAATCAGACGTGTCTGTATACAACACCAAAGCCGGCTGAAAGTGTCTCTCGAGTTTCTGATTGGTTGATTCTGACGACACCAATATATATATAACACTATCAAAGACCTCATGTCCTCGCGGCTAACTTCACGGCGCTGTCGCAGACCGACGTCACATGAGACTAGCTCCACCTCGTCGCTATATATATATATACCGAACCGCGGAAAGTTTGACAGGTCGAGTGTTATTATCTCTGAATAAAACGATTCACCGTGGTGGGAGTAAAAACTGAAAACCATTTTCTTTAATTACGAAGCTCAGGAGGTATATGATGATTTGAAAATTGAACTGGAGATTTATTACGAAAAAAAATTGTTTTAAAAAACAAAAAACTCCCGACTGCTATAATATATATATAACTTCATAAAAATATATTTTTATAAAATATTTATAAAAAAGAATGAAAGAAATTTCCAAAAAAAGATTTATTTTGAAACCCCCCCGCCAAAAGTAGATAGTAGTGAACTTGAAAAAGTGTGAAATAAAAATTGATCAGAAATAATACATATAGATAAAAAATCATTCAATTGGTTAGTGTAACTCCATCGAAATTCAATTTTTATGGTTAATGTTAATTGACGGTAGGATAAGTTATTTACATGCGAAAAATAAAAATCAAAAAGTAATTATCAAAGTTAAATAATTGTACGAAAAATGTAGATGATTAAAAAAATGTATAATTTACATAAAATTAACAAATGTTATAATTATAATCGAATGTAATTGTGGTCGGGAGACGTCTCCATTTCTCATTTAATGAGTTAGAGACTTCTCCCGACCACAATTAAATTCGATTATAATTATAACATTTGTTAATTTTATGTAAATTATACATTTTTTTAATCATCTACATTTTTCGTACAATTATTTAACTTTGATAATTACTTTTTGATTTTTATTTTTCGCATGTAAATAACTTATCCTACCGTCAATTAACATTAACCATAAAAATTGAATTTCGATGGAGTTACACTAACCAATTGAATGATTTTTTATCTATATGTATTATTTCTGATCAATTTTTATTTCACACTTTTTCAAGTTCACTACTATCTACTTTTGGCGGGGGGGTTTCAAAATAAATCTTTTTTTGGAAATTTCTTTCATTCTTTTTTATAAATATTTTATAAAAATATATTTTTATGAAGTTATATATATATTATAGCAGTCGGGAGTTTTTTGTTTTTTAAAACAATTTTTATTTCACACTTTTTAAAATTCACTAGTATCTACTTTTGGCTTTTTCGGAAATTTATTTCATTCTTTTTTATAAATATTTTATAGAAATATATTTTTATGAAGTTATATATATTATAGCAGTCGGGTGTTTTTTGTTTTTTAAAACAATTTTTATTTCACACTTTTTAAAATTCACTAGTATCTACTTTTGGTGGTGGGTGTTAAGTTAATTCATTTTTTTAATATTTACTTCATTCTTTTTTTGAAACATTTAAAAAAAATTAAATTAAAAAAATATATTTTTTATTATAAATGTTCATTTTTATAAATACAGCTTTTCTTCAGTAAACGTTCGTCGAATATATAAATCCAAAGTTTTGTTTTTCCCGATTTTATTGTGATTTTTTGTCAGATTTATATGTACTTCCATAAAAAGTTATCTTTTTTTTACACATTTTTTCCATTCTACGTTTGTTGAATTTATAAATTTAAAGTTTTGTTTTTCCCAACTTTATTCATTTTTTTGTCGGATTCATACTTAAAAGAAATACTGTTGCTAAGTTCGATTAGTTGAAAAATTGTAACCTATAATTTTTCAAACTTCACGTTTATGTATTTCTTTTTTAATTCAGTTTGTGTGCGTAGTAATAATAACTTGTTTTTTGTCAAACTGACACTCAAATAACTTGTTTTCTTCCAAATTTGTACTAATAAAATATTGACAAGTTCGCTCATTAAAAAAAATGATGTAATTTTCTATAATGCTATAAAGTTTTTTTAAAATTCACTTTGCGTGATGAAAAAATTAAACACGCACTGAAAACCGAATTTTGTTGAAATATTGAAATATTTTGTTGGACGTATTCAACAAAATTATTTCGTCCAGGCAACAAAATTTTTGTCGTTTCAATAAAGTTTCGTTTCAGTGTAACGAAATTTTGTTGTAACATTCGAAATTTTGTTGCCTGGACGAAATAATTTTGTTAAATACGTCCAACAAAATATTTCAATATTTCAACAAAATTCGGTTTTCAGTGCGGTTTTATTTATAAGCTCATTCTGTGTACGCACTAAAAAATAAAATTACTAATAAAATTTCACAAAAAATGTTATTGGAATCTTTTTATTAAAAATATAATTTTGTTCACTTGTACATCTGCTAAATTAAAAAATTTAAAGTTTTGTTCTTCCCAATTTGTTCGTTTGTCAAATTTACTATTAAAATCTATATATTGATCAGTCTACTTAAAAAAATAAAAAAAATCACTGTAACTTTCAATAACGCAATAAAATTTCATGTTTATATATTTCCGTTGTCGATTTCGTTCATTGTTGTTGCTTTGAGTTCGTAGCACTTTACACGGCTTTTTATTACTCTTATTTTTAAATTCACTTTGTGTGTCACGCAGTAATAAAAAATAATAAATAAAAAAAAAAAATAAGAGTAAGAAAATCACTATAACACAAAACTTTATTATATTAAATAAAAATAATGATCGCAGCGAAACGCATAACCTAAAAAAAAGTCGAGGACTACCTTATCTTTCGATATGGCAAAATGAGTTTGAATGTGAATATTAATAATTTCAGCGAGTTTGCAATAGCAAACTATGTCGAAGAACACTGTCTGCCACACACAGAAAATACATATGCAATTATAACACAAAATAAACAATATATACATGTATATAGACGAACTGTATAGACAGAGGTGCGCCGGTTCAGATTGAAATTAGCAACGCACAAGGGTGTGAATTTGGCGATAGTCGAATAAGGGTCCCCTTTCGATATGGCAAAATGCGTTTGAATGTGAATATTAATAATTCTTAATTATTTCAGCGAGTTTGCAATAGAATTGAACAAACTATGTCTAAGAACACTGTCTGTCACACATGGAAAGTACATGCGAAAATTGATCAAGACAGTTGTCACCGTTTCGGAGAAAAGTGGTGACAAAGAAATAGCCCCAATCAGCTGATCGCAATGAAACGCATAACTCCCGACTTTTTGCCCTGCGGGCAGTCGGGAGTTAAAAATACTTCGATTGAGCCTTAAATCAGCACGATTAATGCCGTATTTGCTGAGAAAAAACTTTGCACAGGCTCAAGATTATGCTGACATCGAAGTATTGGCATGTCTGTATACGACACAATGAAAGGCCTCTTGACGCCTTCCGAGCTTGTGATTGGCCATTCCGTTTCATCTTTCTCTACATATACCACGCAAAGTCTGAACGGAGTTTTCGAAGTGAGAATGAGTGCTTATACGCGAGACGTGTTTGTGGATAAATTCGGGAAAAAAATTATTTCGCGATCTGTGAATAAATAAATAGTTCGAAGTACCCATACCGCGGAAAGTCTGAACGGAGTTTTCGAAGTGAGAAGTTCTTATGCGGGATGTGTTGTGGATAAATTCGGGGAAAAAAATTATTTCGCGATCTATAAATAAATTTATTCACAAATCGCGAAATAATTTTGGATCGTACGCGTACGATCCAAAAATGATTTCTTTAATATAAATTCAATGACAGCAATTTAGAGTTTCATTCAAATTCACGTATTTTTTATTTTTTTCCCCCTTTCGATCGCGACTAATTAGAATCTCGTGGCTTAAACAGTATTGAAAATATTAATCTTTTTTCACGAACATTTGTGAGGTTATAAATATCGAGGTTAGGTTCAATCGACTCTTGGTTACAGCAATAATAAGAAAGTGATGGTGTGAAAATAGTGAAGTGCTTTTAATCAACTTTCGAACAGTGCTGAAATGAATATACATTCTTTTATTATTGTTAACCCTGCAGTTTTTATTTTCCACACTTAACTCTTCGACGGAATTTCTCTTTCGCGATTAAATGTTCCTCGTATAAGATTTCTTGAGAAATCGTTCTTTTCGTTTCTTTGATAAATATGAAATAGTGTACGTTGAACTGTTAATCATGATTGGTGTGAATCGATGTAAATTTGGAAAAGGAACTCTATAAAACTAATAATGAGTGTCAAAAAAATGTATATGGCAAAGTTTGTTATTATCATGCCGAGTTTTGAGCAGTGTTTAATAAATATTTTTTTTTAACTGTACACCGTTGACAATTTATTTTATTGGTCCCTTTCCTCTTTATTATAAAATGTTCCTCGCTGGCCATAATAAGATTTGTACATCATAAAATGTTCCTTGCATGATAATTGTTGGTCCATTCCAAAAGATTTTCGACGTCGTTTTTCTATCCAAAATATGGTGTAGAATCATCTCGCGTTTGATGTATTAATAGACAAATACACTGTCAACCTGCATTTGGATATATATGGATGCATCTGGATGATAACCGTAGTAAGTAATGATATATCTTTATGTCAAAATGGCTCGTATAATATATCTTTATGTCAAAAGACTATGGCGGTATATACTCCATATCCTATCAAAATTTGTATCTTTGGATTGCAACGAATGCCTATAGACTCTGGAAATTCTGTGAAGCGACAAATGTCCCAAGTATTTCCACTTTTTGGCTCCGATCGTAGCATTATGAATTGAACATTTTGTTATGAAAATTCTTCGGTTGCTCATTTGTCAATGGGATCAAAAATATTGTCTTCGGAACACCGTGGATATATGCAAAATTTCAGAATTTTGTTTGGCTCAATATGCTCTATATTTTTTCACATCCCCGCTTTAATTGTAGCATAATGAATTTTAAAAAATTGTTTCAGAAAGTCTTCCGATGTGTTTTTTCTGACATTATCAAAATTTATATCTTTGGATTGCAACGAATGCCTACAAACTTCGGAAATTGTGTGAAGCGACAAATGTACCAAGTATTTCTACTTTTTGCCTCCGATTTTAGCATTATGAATTGAACTTTTGTTATGAAAATTCTTCGGTTGCTCATTTGTCAATGGGATCAAAATTATTGTCTTCGGAACGCCATGAATATATGCAAAATTTTAGAATTTTGTATGGCTCAATATGCGCTCTATTTTTTCACTTCTCCACTTTAGTTGTAACATTATGAATTTTGAAAAATTGTTTCAGGAAGTCTTCCGATGTCCTTTAACTGATATTATCAAAATTTGTATAATTGAATTGCAATGGATACCTACAGCCTTTGAAAATTCTGTAAAGCGACAGATGTGCCAAGTATTTTCCCTTTTGCTCATTTGTCGATGGATTAAGAATTGCTGCCTTCAGAATGTCATGCATACATGCAAAATTTCAGAATTTTGTTGGGCCCAATGTGCGCTACATTTTTTCAATTCCCTAATTTAGTTGTAGTATAATGAATGTTGAAAAATTGTTTCAGGAAGTCTTCTGATATTTTTTTACTGATATTATCAAAATTTGTATCATTGGATTGCAACGGATACCTACAGACGTTGGGAATTCTGTAAAGCAACAAATGTACCAAGTATTTCCACTTTTTGGCTCCGATTGTGGCATTAAGAATTAAAAATTTTGTTATGAAAATTCTGCGGTTGCTCATTTGTCAATGGAATCAAAATTATTGTCTTCGGAACGCCATGAATATATGCAAAATTTCAAAATTTCATTCGGCTCTATTGAGCTATATTTTTTCACTTCCTCACTTTAGTTGTAGAATAATAAATTTTGAAAAATTGTTTTAGGAAGTCTTCTGATGTGTTTTTACTGATATTATCAAAATTTGTATCATTGAATTGCAACAGATACGTACAGACTTTGAAATACTTGTGAAGTAACAAGTGTGCCCAATATTTCCACTTTTTTGCTGGAATAGTGGCATTATTAGGACTTGAAAATTTTATTATGAACATTATTCGCTTGCTCATTTTTGGATGGGATTAAAATTTGGCTTCGAAAAGTAATGGATATATGCAAAATTCATAAACTTTATTGAGCCCGATGTGCGGTATGCTTGAGTTGTGGCATGATTAATTCAAAAAATTGTCAGAAAGTCTCTGGTTCCTTTTTTCTGGAAGTATAAAAATTTGTTTCATTGGAACGCAACGTATACTTACAAACTTTGGAAATTTCCTGGAGCAACATGTGTGCTCAGTATTTCTACTTTTTGGCTCCTATTGCGGCATAACGAATTGAAAAATATTTTCAAAAAGATTTGCTCTACGGATGCTC
Organism: Rhimphoctona megacephalus; assembly: GCA_963989365.1. Taxonomy (NCBI): domain Eukaryota; kingdom Metazoa; phylum Arthropoda; class Insecta; order Hymenoptera; family Ichneumonidae; genus Rhimphoctona; species Rhimphoctona megacephalus. The sequence continues at coordinate 1,988,663 of OZ022415.1, read as the reverse complement.
TGGTTGTGATGGTACGAAAATTTGCACGAAGATAATGCAACTGGTACAACTCAACTCGATCCATTTTCTTGGGCACAGTACTGATCTAAGTTTGCCCGCTTTGTTGAATTTATTGTTTTAAAATATCCATAACATACTTTCTGAACTTTTCAAAATTCAAAGATAATATTAAAATATCTGTAAGTTCTAGTTTTGAGGCTTTCACGGCCATTATTGTTATAAATATCAAAATTTGCATCAAAATTTGTATCATGGGAATGTAGCCGATACCTACAAACTTTTAACATTTTGTGAAGCGCCAAGTATTTCCACGTTTTATCTTTGATTGTGGCATTATGAATTGAAAAATTTATTACAAAAAGTCTTCGGCTGCTCATTTTTGGATGGGATTAAAATTTCTGTCCTCGGAACGCTATAGATACATCCAAATTTTCTGAACTTTGTTGGGCTTAAAGTGCACTATGTTTTTTCACTTTTCCACTTTAGTTATGGCATAATAAATTTAAAAAGTTGTTTCAGAAAGTCGTCGGGTGCTCGTCTGCTGATAGTATCAAAATTTGTATCATTGGAATGTAGCCGATATCTACAAATTTTGATCATTTTGTGAAGAGGAGACGTGTGCTAAGTATTTCCACTTTTCAGCTCTGATTATAGCATAATAAATTGAAAAAGTTTTATTCTAAACGCTTTATGATGTTGAAGTTTGCAACGTTCGCATGCAACGGTTTTTTGATGAATTTTATTTTCCAAAGTTATAGAGTTCCCAGATTTTTTATTCCTGAAATACGTTTGAGGTACTTGATAAAGGATATCAAAAAAGTTTAAACAAAATCTATCGTCCGGAACCCACCCCCAACGGGGGGTTAATTTTTTGATATTTTCGATTTTCTACGGTTATAGGATTCCCAGATTTTTTATTCCTGAAATACGTTCGAGGTACTTCATAAAGGTTGTAAAAAAAGTTTAAACAAAATCTACCGTCCGGAACCCACCCCCAACAGGGGGTTAATTTTTTGATATTTTCTATTTTCTACGGTTATAGGATTCCCAGATTTTTTATTCCTGAAATACGTTTGAGGTACTAGATAAAGGATATCGAAAAAGTTTAAATAAAATCTATCGTCCGGAACCCACCCCCAACAGGGGGTTAATTTTTTGATATTTTCTATTTTCTACGGTTATAGGATTCCCAGATTTTTCATTCCCGAAATACGTTCGAGGTACGTGATAAAGGTTATAAAAAAAGTTTAAACAAAATCTATCGTCCGGAACCCACCTCCAACAGGGGGTTAATTTTTTGATATTTTCTATTTTCTACGGTTATAGGATTCCCAGATTTTTTATTCCCGAAATACGTTCGAAGTACGTGATAAAGGTTACAAAAAAAGTTTAAACAAAATCTATCGTCCGGAACACACCCCCAACGGGGGTTAATTTTTTGATATATTCTATTTTCTACGGTTATAGGATTCCCAGATTTTTTATTCCCGAAATACGTTCGAGGTACGTGATAAAGGTTATAAAAAAGTTTAAACAAAATCTATCGTCCGGAACCCACCCCCAACAGGGGGTTACTTTTTTGATATTTTCTATTTTCTACGGTTATAGGATTCCCAGATTTTTTATTCCTGAAATACGTTCGAGGTACTTCATAAAGGTTGTAAAAAAAGTTTAAACAAAATCTACCGTCCGGAACCCACCCCCAACAGGGGGTTAATTTTTTGATATTTTCTATTTTCTACGGTTATAGGATTCCCAGATTTTTTATTCCCGAAATACGTTCGAGGTACGTGATAAAGGTTATAAAAAAAGTTTAAACAAAATCTATCGTCCGGAACCCACCCCCAACAGGGGGTTAATTTTTTGATATTTTCTATTTTCTACGGTTATAGGATTCCCAGATTTTTTATTCCCGAAATACGTTCGAGGTACGTGATAAAGATTATAAAAAAAGTTCAAACAAAATCTATCGTCCGGAACACACCCCCAACAGGGGGTTAATTTTTTGATATTTTCTATTTTCTACGGTTATAGGATTCGCAGATTTTTTATTCCCGAAATACGTTCGAGGTACGTGATAAAGGTTATAAAAAAGTTTAAACAAAATCTATCGTCCGGAACCCACCCCCAACAGGGGGTTACTTTTTTGATATTTTCTATTTTCTACGATTATAGGATTCCCAGATTTTTTATTCCTGAAATACGTTCGAGGTACTTCATAAAGGTTGTAAAAAAAGTTTAAACAAAATCTACCGTCCGGAACCCACCCCCAACAGGGGGTTAATTTTTTGATATTTTCTATTTTCTACGGTTATAGGATTCCCAGATTTTTTATTCCCGAAATACGTTCGAGGTACTTGATAAAGGTTATAAAAAAAGTTTAAACAAAATCTATCGTCCGGAACCCACCCCCAACAGGGGGTTACTTTTTTGATATTTTCTATTTTCTACGGTTATAGGATTCCCAGTTTTTTTATTCCTGAAATACGTTCCAGGTACTTCATAAAGGTTATAAAAAAAGTTTAAAGAAAATCTACCGTCCGGAACCCACCCCCAACAGGGGGTTAATTTTTTGATATTTTCTATTTTCTACGGTTATAGGATTCCCAGATTTTTTATTCCTGAAATACGTTTGAGGTACTAGATAAAGGATATCAAAAAAGTTTAAACAAAATCTACCGTCCGGAACCCACTCCCAATAGGGGGTACATTTTTTAATATTTTCTATTTTCTACGGTTATAGGATTCCCAGATTTTTTATTCCTGAAATACGTTCAAGGTACTTCATAAAGGTTGTAAAAAAAGTATAAACAAAATCTACCGTCCGGAACCCACCCCCAACAGGGGGTTAATTTTTTGATATTTTCTATTTTCTACGGTTATAGGATTCCCAGATTTTTTATTCCTGAAATACGTTTGAGGTACTTGATAAAGGATATAAAAAAAGTTTAAACAAAATCTACCGTCCGGAACCCACCCCCAACAGGGGGTTAATTTTTTGATATTTTCTATTTTCTACGGTTATAGGATTCCCAGATTTTTTATTCCTGAAATACGTTCGAGGTACTTCATAAAGGTTGTAAAAAAAGTTTAAACAAAATCTACCGTCCGGAACCCACCCCCAACAGGGGGTCAATTTTTTGATATGTTCTATTTTCTACGGTTATAGGATTCCCAGATTTTTTATTCCTGAAATACATTTGAGGTACTTGATGAAGAATATGAAAAAAGTTTAAACAAAATCTACCGTCCGGAACTCACCCCCAACAGGGGGTAAATTTTTTGATATTTTCTATTTTCCACGGATATAGGATTCCCAGATTTTTTATTCCTGAAATATGTTTGAGGTACTTGAAAAGGGAAATAAAAAAAGTCTAAACAAAATCTACCGTCCGGAACCCACCCCCAAAAGGGGGTTAATTTTTGATATGTTCTATTTTCTACGGTTTTAGGATTCCCAGATATTTATTCCTGAAATACATTTGAGGTACTTGATGAAGAATATGAAAAAAGTTTAAACAAAATCTACCGTCCGGAACCCACCCCCAACAGGGGGTTAATTTTTTGGTATTTTCTATTTTCTACGGTTATAGGATTCCCAGATTTTTTATTCCTGAAATACGTTTGAGGTACTTGATAAAGGATATAAAAAAAGTTTAAACAAAATCTACCGTCCGGAACCCACCCCCAACAGGGGGTTAATTTTTTGATATTTTCTATTTTCTACGGTTATAGGATTCCCAGATTTTTTATTCCTGAAATACGTTCGAGGTACTTCATAAAGGTTGTAAAAAAAGTTTAAACAAAATCTACCGTCCGGAACCCACCCCCAACAGGGGGTCAATTTTTTGATATGTTCTATTTTCTACGGTTATAGGATTCCCAGATTTTTTATTCCTGAAATACATTTGAGGTACTTGATGAAGAATATGAAAAAAGTTTAAACAAAATCTACCGTCCGGAACTCACCCCCAACAGGGGGTAAATTTTTTGATATTTTCTATTTTCCACGGATATAGGATTCCCAGATTTTTTATTCCTGAAATATGTTTGAGGTACTTGAAAAGGGAAATAAAAAAAGTCTAAACAAAATCTACCGTCCGGAACCCACCCCCAAAAGGGGGTTAATTTTTGATATGTTCTATTTTCTACGGTTTTAGGATTCCCAGATTTTTTATTCCTGAAATACATTTGAGGTACTTGATGAAGAATATGAAAAAAGTTTAAACAAAATCTACCGTCCGGAACCCACCCCCAACAGGGGGTTAATTTTTTGATATTTTCTATTTTCCACGGATATAGGATTCCCAGATTTTTTATTCCTGAAATACGTTTGAGGTACTTGAAAAGGGATATAAAAAAAGTTTAAACAAAATCTACCGTCCGGAACCCACCCCCAACAGGGGGTTAATTTTTTGATATTTTCTATTTTCTACGGTTATAGGATTCCCAGATTTTTTATTCCTGAAATACGTTTGAGGTACTTGATAAAGGATATAAAAAAAGTTTAAATAAAATCTACCGTCCGGAACCCACCCCCAACAGGGGATTAATTTTTTGATATTTTCTATTTTCTACGGTTATAGGATTCCCAGATTTTTTATTCCTGAAATACGTTCGAGGTACTTCATAAAGGTTGTAAAAAAAGTTTAAACAAAATCTACCGTCCGGAACCCACCCCCAACAGGGGGTCAATTTTTTGATATGTTCTATTTTCTACGTTTATAGGATTCCCAGATTTTTTATTCCTGAAATACATTTGAGGTACTTGATGAAGAATATGAAAAAAGTTTAAACAAAATCTACCGTCCGGAACTCACCTCTAACAGGGGGTAAATTTTTTGATATTTTCTATTTTCCACGGATATAGGATTCCCAGATTTTTTATTCCTGAAATACGTTTGAGGTACTTGAAAAGGGATATAAAAAAAGTTTAAACAAAATCTACCGTCCGGAACCCACCCCCAACAGGGGGTTCATTATTTGATATTTTCTATTTTCTACGGTTATAGGATTCCCAGATTTTTTATTCCTGAAATACATTTGAGGTACTTGATGAAGAATATGAAAAAAGTTTAAACAAAATCTACCGTCCGGAACCCACTCCCAATAGGGGGTAAATTTTCCGATATTTTCTATTTTCCACGGCTATAGGATTCCCAGATTTTTTATTCCTGAAATACGTTTGAGGTACTTGATAAAGGATATCAAAAAAGTTTAAACAAAATCTACCGTCCGGAACCCACTCCCAATAGGGGGTAAATTTTTTGATATTTTCTATTTTCCACCGCTATAGGATTCCCAGATTTTTTATTCCTGAAATACGTTTGAGGTACTTGAAAAGGGATATAAAAAAAGTTTAAACAAAATCTACCGTCCTGAACCCACCCCCAACAGGGGGTTAATTTTTTGATATTTTCTATTTTCTACGGTTATGGGATTCCCAGATTTTTTATTCCTGAAATACATTTGAGGTACTTGATGAAGAATATGAAAAAAGTTTAAACAAAATCTACCGTCCGGAACCCACTCCCAATAGGGGGTAAATTTTTTGATATTTTGTATTTTCCACGGCTATAGGATTCCCAGATTTTTTATTCCTGAAATACGTTTGAGATACTTGATAAATGATATCAAAAAAGTTTAAACAAAATCTACCGTCCGGAACCCACCCCCAATAGGGGGTACATTTTTTGATATTTTCTATTTTGTACGGTTATAGGATTCCCAGATTTTTTATTCCTGAAATACGTTTGAGGTACTTGAAAAGGGATATAAAAAAAGTTTAAACAAAATCTACCGTCCTGAACCCACCCCCAACAGGGGGTTAATTTTTTGATATTTTCTATTTTCTACGGTTATGGGATTCCCAGATTTTTTATTCCTGAAATACGTTTGAGGTACTTGATGAAGAATATGAAAAAAGTTTAAACAAAATCTACCGTCCGGAACCCATTCCCAATAGGGGGTAAATTTTCTGATATTTTCTATTTTCCACGGCTATAGGATTCCCAGATTTTTTATTCCTGAAATACGTTTGAGGTACTTGATAAAGGATATCAAAAAAGTTTAAACAAAATCTACCGTCCGGAACCCACTCCCAATAGGGGGTAAATTTTTTGATATTTTCCATTTTCCACCGCTATAGGATTCCCAGATTTTTTATTCCTGAAATACGTTTGAGGTACTTGAAAAGGGATATAAAAAAAGTTTAAACAAAATCTACCGTGCTGAACCCACCCCCAACAGGGGGTTAATTTTTTGATATTTTCTATTTTCTACGGTTATAGGATTCCCAGATTTTTTATTCCTGAAATACGTTTGAGGTATTTGATAAAGGATATAAAAAAAGTTTAAACAAAATCTATCGTCCGGAACCCACCCGCAACAGGGGGTTTATTTTTTGATATTTTCTATTTTCTACGGTTATAGGATTCCCAGATTTTTTATTCCTGAGATACGTTTAAGGTATTTGATAAAGGATATAAAAAAAGTTTAAACAAAATCTACCGTCCGGAACCCACCTCCAACAGGGGATACATTTTTGGGTATTTTTTATTTTCCACGGTTATAGGATTCCCAGATTTTTTATTCCTGAAATACGTTCGAGGTACGTGATAAAGGTTATAAAAAAGTTTAAACAAAATCTATCGTCCGGAACCCACCCCCAACAGGGGGTTAATTGTTTGATATTTTCTATTTTCTACGGTTATAGGATTCCCAGATTTTTCATTCCTGAAATACGTTTAAGGTACTTGATAAAGGATATAAAAAAAGTTTAAACAAAATCTAGTGTCCGGAACCCACCCCCAACAGGGGGTTAATTTTTTGATATGTCCTATTTTCAACGGTTATAGGATTCCCAGATTTTTTATTTCTGAAATACGTTCGAGGTACTTCATAAAGGTTGTAAAAAAAGTTTAAACAAAATCTACCGTCCGGAACCCACCCCCAACAGGGGGTTAATTTTTTGATATTTTCTATTTTCTACGGTTATAGGATTCCCAGATTTTTTATTTCTGAAATACGTTCGAGGTACTTCATAAAGGTTGTAAAAAAAGTTTAAACAAAATCTACCGTCCGGAACCCACCCCCAAAAGGGGGTTAATTTTTTGATATTTTCTATTTTCTACGGTTATAGGATTCCCATATTTTTTATTCCTGAAATACGTTTGAGGTACTTGATAAAGGTTGTAAAAAAAGTTTAAACAAAATCTACCGTCCGGAAACCCACCCCCAACAAGGGGTTAATTTTTTCATATTTTCTATTTTCCACGGTTATAGGATTCCCAGATTTTTTGTTCCTGAAATGCGTTTGAGATACTTGATGAAGAATATAAAAAAAGTTTAAACAAAATCTACCGTCCGGAACCCACCCCCAACAGGGGGTTAATTTTTTAATATGTTCTATTTTCTACGGTTATAGGATTCCCAGATTTTTTATTCCTGAAATACATTTGAGGTACTTGATGAAGAATATGAAAAAAGTTTAAACAAAATCTACCGTCCGGAACCCACTCCCAATAGGTGGTAAATTTTTTGATATTTTGTATTTTCCACGGCTATAGGATTCCCAGATTTTTTATTCCTGAAATACGTTTGAGATACTTGATAAATGATATCAAAAAAGTTTAAACAAAATCTACCGTCCGGAACCCACCCCCAATAGGGGGTACATTTTTTGATATTTTCTATTTTGTACGGTTATAGGATTCCCAGATTTTTTATTCCTGAAATACGTTCAAGGTACTTCATAAAGGTTGTAAAAAAAGTATAAACAAAATCTACCGTCCGGAACCCACCCCCAACAGGGGGTTAATTTTTTGATATTTTCTATTTTCTACGGTTATAGGATTCCCAGATTTTTTATTTCTGAAATACGTTCGAGGTACTTCATAAAGGTTGTAAAAAAAGTTTAAACAAAATCTACCGTCCGGAACCCACCCCCAAAAGGGGGTTAATTTTTTGATGATTTCTATTTTCTACGGTTATAGGATTCCCAGATTTTTTATTCCTGAAATACGTTTGAGGTACTTGATAAAGGTTATAAAAAAGTTTAAAGAAAATCTACCGTCCGGAAACCCACCCCCAACAGGGGGTTAATTTTTTCATATTTTCTATTTTCCACGGTTATAGGATTCCCAGATTTTTTATTCCTGAAATGTGTTTGAGGTACTTGATGAAGAATATAAAAAAAGTTTAAACAAAATCTACCGTCCGGAACCCACCCCCAACAGGGGGTTAATTTTTTGATATGTTCTATTTTCTACGGTTATAGGATTCCCAGATTTGTTATTCCTGAAATACATTTGAGGTACTTGATGAAGAATATGAAAAAAGTTTAAACAAAATCTACCGTCCGGAACCCACTCCCAATAGGGGGTAAATTTTTTGATATTTTCTATTTTCCACGGCTATAGGATTCCCAGATTTTTTATTCCTGAAATACGTTTGAGGTACTTGATAAAGGATATAAAAAAAGTTTAAACAAAATCTACCATCCGGAACACACCCCCCACAGGGGGTTAATTTTTTCATATTTTCTATTTTCCACGGTTATAGGATTCCCATATTTTTTATTCCTGAAATACGTTTGAGGTACTTGATAAAGGATATCAAAAAAATTTTAAACAAAATCTACCGTCCGGAACCCACCCTCAACAGGGGGTTAATTTTTTGATATTTTCTATTTTCTACGGTTATAGGATTCCCAGATTTTTTATTCCTGAAATACGTTCGACGTACTTGATAAAGGTTATAAAAAAAGTTTAAACAAAATGTATCGTCCGGAATCCACCCCCAACGGGGGTTAATTTTTTGATATTTTCTATTTTCTACGGTTATAGGATTCCCAGATATTTTATTCCTGATATACATTCGAGGTACTTCATAAATATTGTAAAAAAAGTTTAAACAAAATCTACCGTCCGAAACCCACTCCCAATAGGGGGTAAATTTTCTGATATTTTCTATTTTCCACGGCTATAAGATTCCCAGATTTTTTATTCCTGAAATACGTTTGAGGTACTTGATAAAGGATATAAAAAAAGTTTAAACAAAATCTATCGTCCAGAACCCACCCCCAGCAGGGGGTAAATTTTTTTATACTTTCTATTTTTCACGGTTATAGGTTTCCTAGATATTTATTCCTGAATTACATTTGAGATACTTGATGAAGAATAGAATAAACGTTTAAATAAAATCTACCGTCCGGAACCCACCCTCAACAGGGGGTAAATTGTTGGATATTTTCTATTTTCCACGGTTATAGGATTTCCTGATTTTTTATTCTTGAAATACGTTTGAGGTACTTGATAAAGGATATAAAAAAAGTTTAAACAAAATCTACCATCCGGAACCCACCCCTAGTAGAAGGTAAATTTTTTATATTTTCTATTTTCCACAGTTATAGAGTTCCCGGATTTTTAATTTCTGAAATACGTTTGAGGTACTTGATAAAGGATATAAAAAAAACTTTTTTTATATACAGTTTCCGGATTTTTCATTTTTGAAATACGTTTGAGGTACTTCATAAAGGATAGAAAAAAACGTTTTTTATATCCTTTCTCAAGTACCTCAAACGTATTTTAGGAATAAAAATTTTGGGAACTGTATAACTGTGGAAAATCGAAAATATAAAAAATTTACCCTGTGCTAGGGGTGGGTTCCGAAATGTAACTTTTTTTATATCTTTTGTCAAGTACCTCAAACGTATTTCTGGAATAAAAAATCTGAGACTTCATTAACGGTGGAAATCAAAAAAATCGAAAAATTTACCCACTGTTAGGAGTGGGTACCGGAAGGTAGATTTTGTTTAAATTTGTTTATATCCTTTACCAAGTACCTCAAACGTATTTCAGGAATAAAAATCTGGGATCTCTATAACTGTGGAAAATAGAAAATATCGAAAAATCTACCCCCTGTTAGGGGTGGGTTCCGGATGATAGATCTTGTTTAAACTTTTTTTATATCCTTTATCGAGTACCTCAAACGTATTTCAGGAATAAAAAATGTGGGAACTGTATAACTGTGGAAAATTGAACAACTTACCACCCGTTAGGGGTGGGTTCCGGACGATAGATTTTGTTTAAACTTTTTTTATAACCTTTATCAAGTACCTCGAACGTATTTCGGGAATAAAAAATCTGGGAATCCTATAACCGTAGAAAATAGAAAATATCAAAAAATTAACCCCCTGTTGGGGGTGGGTTCCGGACGGTAGATTTTGTTTAAACTTTTTTTACAACCTTTATGAAGTACCTCGAACGTATTTCAGGAATAAAAAATCTGGGAATCCTATAACCGTAGAAAATAGAAAATATCAAAAAATTAACCCCCTGTTGGGGGTGGGTTCCGGACGATAGATTTTGTTTAAACTTTTTTATAACCTTTATCACGTACCTCGAACGTATTTCGGGAATAAAAAATCTGCGAATCCTATAACCGTAGAAAATAGAAAATATCAAAAAATTAACCCCCTGTTGGGGGTGTGTTCCGGACGATAGATTTTGTTTGAACTTTTTTTATAATCTTTATCACGTACCTCGAACGTATTTCAGGAATAAAAAATCTGGGAATCCTATAACCGTAGAAAATAGAAAATATCAAAAAATTAACCCCCTGTTGAGGGTGGGTTCCGGACGGTAGATTTTATTTAAACTTTTTTGATATCTTTTATCTAGTACCTCAAACCTATTTCAGGAATAAAAAATCTGGGAATCCTATAACCGTAGAAAATAGAAAATATCAAAAAATTAACCCCCTGTTGGGGGTGGGTTCCGGACGGTAGATTTTGTTTAAACTTTTTTTATAACCTTTATCAAGTACCTCGAACGTATTTCAGGAAAAAAAATCTGGGAATCCTATAACCGTAGAAAATAGAAAATATAAAAAAAGTAACCCCCTGTTGGGGGTGGGTTCCGGACGATAGATTTTGTTTAAACTTTTTTTATAACCTTTAGCACGTACCTCGAACGTATTTTGGGAATAAAAAATCTGGGAATCCTATAACCGTAGAAAATAGAAAATATCAAAAAATTAACCCCCTGTTGGGGGTGGGTTCCGGACGGTAGATTTTGTTTATACTTTTTTTACAACCTTTATGAAGTACCTTGAACGTATTTCAGGAATAAAAAATCTGGGAATCCTATAACCGTAGAAAATAGAAAATATTAAAAAATGTACCCCCTATTGGGAGTGGGTTCCGGACGGTAGATTTTGTTTAAACTTTTTTGATATCCTTTATCTAGTACCTCAAACGTATTTCAGGAATAAAAAATCTGGGAATCCTATAACCGTAGAAAATAGAAAATATCAAAATTTAACCCCCTGTTGGGGGTGGGTTCCGGACGGTAGATTTTCTTTAAACTTTTTTTATAACCTTTATGAAGTACCTGGAACGTATTTCAGGAATAAAAAAACTGGGAATCCTATAACCGTAGAAAATAGAAAATATCAAAAAATTAACCCCCTGTTGGGGATGTGTTCCGGACGATAGATTTTGTTTGAACTTTTTTTATAATCTTTATCACGTACCTCGAACGTATTTCGGGAATAAAAAATCTGGGAATCCTATAACCGTAGAAAATAGAAAATATCAAAAAATTAACCCCCTGTTGGGGGTGGGTTCCGGACGATAGATTTTGTTTAAACTTTTTTTATAACCTTTATCACGTACCTCGAACGTATTTCGGGAATAAAAAATCTGGGAATCCTATAACCGTAGAAAATAGAAAATATCAAAAAATTAACCCCCTGTTGGTGGTGGGTTCCGGACGGTAGATTTTGTTTAAACTTTTTTTACAACCTTTATGAAGTACCTCGAACGTATTTCAGGAATAAAAAATCTGGGAATCCTATAACCGTAGAAAATAGAAAATATCAAAAAAGTAACCCCCTGTTGGGGGTGGGTTCCGGACGATAGATTTTGTTTAAACTTTTTTATAACCTTTATCACGTACCTCGAACGTATTTCGGGAATAAAAAATCTGGGAATCCTATAACCGTAGAAAATAGAAAATATCAAAAAATTAACCCCCGTTGGGGGTGTGTTCCGGACGATAGATTTTGTTTAAACTTTTTTTGTAACCTTTATCACGTACCTCGAACGTATTTCGGGAATAAAAAATCTGGGAATCCTATAACCGTAGAAAATAGAAAATATCAAAAAATTAACCCCCTGTTGGGGGTGGGTTCCGGACGATAGATTTTGTTTAAACTTTTTTTATAACCTTTATAACGTACCTCGAACGTATTTCGGGAATAAAAAATCTGGGAATCCTATAACCGTAGAAAATAGAAAATATCAAAAAATTAACCCCCTGTTGGGGGTGGGTTCCGGACGGTAGATTTTATTTAAACTTTTTCGATATCCTTTATCTAGTACCTCAAACGTATTTCAGGAATAAAAAATCTGGGAATCCTATAACCGTAGAAAATAGAAAATATCAAAAAATTAACCCCCTGTTGGGGGTGGGTTCCGGACGGTAGATTTTGTTTAAACTTTTTTTACAACCTTTATGAAGTACCTCGAACGTATTTCAGGAATAAAAAATCTGGGAATCCTATAACCGTAGAAAATCGAAAATATCAAAAACTTAACCCCCCGTTGGGGGTGGGTTCCGGACGATAGATTTTGTTTAAACTTTTTTGATATCCTTTATCAAGTACCTCAAACGTATTTCAGGAATAAAAAATCTGGGAACTCTATAACTTTGGAAAATAAAATTCATCAAAAAACCGTTGCATGCGAACGTTGCAAACTTCAACATCATAAACGCTTTCCTCTGCAGTCGCTCTGGTTTTGATGGTATCAAAATTTGCTCAGAGCTAATGTGACTAATACAACTAAATTCATTTCATTCTCTTGGGTACGATCCTGGTCTGAGTTTGTCCGCTTTGTTCAATATATTGTTTTGGAGTTCCCATAACATACTATTTGAACTTTTCTATATTCAATGAGAATATTGAAATAGTTGTAACTTTTTATTTTCATGGTAGTAACTTCTTCAATGGTATTGACAAATAATCATGATTCCACCTTGTTAATAAAAATAAGAATGAAAAAATGCGTGAACTTTTTTCACAATAGATTCGATATGTTTTCTCTAAACATACGTGAAACTGGTTTTTTATTTTATCATTAATCAAAAATGAAAAATTTCGAATAAAATCGCCCCATTTTTATCAACAAGCTGAAATAAGCGTAATATTTTTTACCACAAATCTACAAATATAACAAGGAGATACTGCTGTTTAATATGTTTATTTGATAAACACAAATTCAAATAGCTACAAACTCTATGGAAAAGTTCTGACTCTTCTAATCTTGCTCTCAAAAGCTTTGTAAATTTTTGTATCAGACTCCCAGTTCCCGACTTATTTTAGCCTGATTCCAGAAAGGTAAATCGAAATGTCAAAAAAATTTGACTGGCTCGAGAATAAAAAAAATGCCAAATTGAAAATTTCAAAACACGTGCCCCTTTATTTCATGGGGAAAAAACCTGACTCGAAGTAGAAGGGGTCAGGGTTTGGAAATGAAAAGGTGATAGTTTCCCAATATAACCTTTTTCTAATCTATATAAAGCGAGATGTTTGAAAAGAAAGAGAAAAAACGCATCATATCACGCATAAAAACCTCCTCGCGGAAAAAACCTGGACAAGTACATTTGTTGACCGCCGTTCCCATATTTTTCCACGAATATACATACACTGCAAAAACCTGTTCTCGCAAAAATCCCTAAGAAAATCAAATCCTATCAAAAAGTAAGAAAAGTGACCACTCTCAAAAAATGTATCAAATAAATTCAAATCACACAAAACAAAATGAGTTAATCCTCACGAAAAGCTAAGGTTGGGTTTCGCAAAAAGTTATAAAATAAATTGAGCTATACTAAAATAGATGTTGCCAAGTACGGGAGGCTTTATCGTGTGATAAAATCTTCAAATAATGTTGAATGTTGATAGAGAAAAGAATCATGTTCGAAAATGCAGTTGTTTTACCAACCAGAATGAAAATAAAAACTCTGTATCAATAAGGGTCCGAAGCAAAAAAAGATTGCAAACGAAAAAAAATTAGATGAAAAAGAATTTCGGCCGAAGTACTTGGCGAGGTTGTCACCATGACCGATACATTATGTAAATTAAGTGAAAAAACATTCGTCAAGTACTTCGGCCGAATTCTTTTTCAATCTAATTTTTTTCTATGTTTTATAAAACAATTTGTAAGTCAAGGATGATGCATCATATTCTTCCGTCATTTCATCTTTGAAAGAATAATAATTCTGAGGCTCCTGACAATAAAGTTAAATATAATTATCTATTTATAGCTTAGACCGAAATTGCTAATATCCTCGCTTCCTTTTCGCCCCTGAATGCCTTATTCTAATACACAACTTGAAAGCTAATGATAAAGTATTTAATTTTCTGAATTTTCGCCTCGGGGAAATTTGGTACTTGACGTCTCTTCTATAACACCTTCCTGCCAAGCTATAATCGAATAATAACCTATCAACGAATTACTAACATCTCGAAAATACTTCGAGTCTGTAGTTAACTCTTTTGAAAACATTATAACTTTTTTTCTTATCACAGGAACGAAACGCTCCTATATTTAAACAATCTCAATAACAAGGAATTTATGGTAGAAAATCTGTTTCATTCTCTTATGTCGAATTTGTAGTGTGTTCCTGACATTGAAATAAATCGATCATGTAATGATGCAGACACGTTGTAAGTTTTTTTTGTTATATACAGGCTCTATGGGAGTTTATGTAAAACGAAATATGAAAATACTATAGAAAAAAGAAGTGATATCAAATAGCAAAAATACCCTCCCGGGGAAAAAAACCTGGACAAGTACATTGGTGGTCCTTCGTTTCCCTATGATATCACAAAAAGTCCAAAACCCCACGTAATTTTTTTTTTTTTTAATGTTTACTAATTTTATTCATATCCCGGAGGGAAACCAACCATATAGATCACGAAATATCCGGCCAGAAAACCAGACTTCACAATAAATGTTACTTTGAATTTATTTCCACAGAACAAAACAAGAATCAAAACATTAAAAAATCAGCATTATCAAGATGAGAAAAATGCCACTTATAATTGGTGTGTAAGAAGTATCAAAAGTCTAGAAAAAAATGAAAAAAGATCGACATCTAAGTTACGTGCAGCAGTAAAATTTTTGATATCGGTACTAGGACAAGTATTTCTTTGGTGACTGAGAAGATATCAATATGGATGTACCGGCAACGTAGGGCATGTTTCGCATAAGATCCCGTACTTTTGTAATGTTAAAAAAAGGCTTTAATTTATGTTCGTACATGATAGCACAGTTTTGTTTGATTGGTAATAATTTGATGAACGTTCACCACCGTACGTTGAACGTATACGCACAAAGGACTTGTCCGGCCCATAACGTTTTATTAAAATTGCTCATTCAAGTAAAATCAAATAAAAAGTTATGGACCGAACAAGTACTCTGTGCGTATATGCTCAACGTACGGTGGTGAACGTTCATCAAATTATTACCAATCAAAGAAAACTGTGCTATCATGTACGAACATAAATTAAAGCCTTTTTTTAACATTACAAAAGTACGGGATCTTATGCGAAACTTCCTGTTCCTGCGTTTGTGTGTCAAGTTTTCGACTGGTTTCTGAATGTTTTTCGTTGTTTTAGCCACGGCGCAGGCAATGTTGTTTCATTAGATCATATAAGGAAATACTATTTGGCAACATTGGTCGCGCCATAGCCAAAACAAAAGTAGCTACTCGACTTAGGAGATCCTAGAAGCAATGCACCAACTGCATGCCCTACGTTGCCGGTACTTCCATATTGATATCTTCTCAGTCACCAAAGAAATATTTGTCCTAGTACCGATATCAAAAATTTTACTGCTGCACGTAACTTAGATGTCCATCTCTTTTCATTTTTTTTTAGACTTTTGATACTTCTTACACACCAATTATAAGTGGCATTTTTCTCATCTTGATAATGCTGATTTTTTAATGTTTTGATTCTTGTGTTGTTCTGTGGAAATAAATTCAAAGTAACATTTATTGTGAAGTCTGGCTTTTTGGCCGGATATTTCGTGATCTATATGGTTGGTTTCCCTCCGGGATATGAATAAAATTAGTAAACATTAAAAAAAAAAAATTAAGTGGGGTTTTGGACTTTTTGTGATATCATAGGGAAACGAAGGACCACCAATGTACTTGTCCAGGTTTTTTTCCCCGGGAGGGGATTTTTGCTATTTGATATCACTTCTTTTTTCTATAGTATTTTCATATTTCGTTTTATATAAACTCCAATAGAGCCTGTATATAACAAAAAAAAACTTACAACGTGTCTGCATCATTACATGATCGATTTATTTCAATGTCAGGAATCAGCATTGCTCACACTACTAATTCGACATAAGAGAATGATACAGATTTTCTACCATAAATTCCTTGTTATTGAGATTGTTTAAATATAGGAGCGTTTCGTTCCTGTGATAAGAAAAAAAGTTATAATGTTTTCAAAAGAGTTAACTACAGACTCGAAGTATTTTCGAGATGTTAGTAATTCGTTGATAGGTTATTATTCGATTATAGCTTGGCAGGAAGGTGTTATAGAAGAGACGTCAAGTACCAATTTTTCCCCGAGGCGAAAATTCAGAAAATTAAATACTTTATCATTAGCTTTCAAGTTGTGTATTAGAATAAGGCATTCAGGTGCGAAAATTCAGCGAGGATATTAGCAATTTCGGTCTAAGCTATAAATAGATAATTATATTTAACTTTACTGTCAGGAGCCTCAGAATTATTATTCTTTCAAAGATGAAATGACGGAAGAATATGATGCATCATCCTTGACTTACAAATTGTTTTATAAAACATAGAAAAAAATTTGATTGAAAAAGAATTCGGCCGAAGTACTTGACAAATGTTTTTTCACTTAATTTACATAATGTATCGGTCATGGTGACAACCTCGCCAAGTACTTCGGCCGAAATTCTTTTTCATCTAATTTTTTTTCGTTTGCAATCTTTTTTTGCTTCGGACCCTTATTGATACAGAGTTTTTATTTTCATTCTGGTTGGTAAAACAACTGCATTTTCGAACATGATTCTTTTCTCTATCAACATTCAACATTATTTGAAGATTTTATCACACGATAAAGCCTCCCGTACTTGGCCACATCTATTTTAGTATAGCTCAATTTATTTTATAACTTTTTGCGAAACCCAACCTTAGCTTTTCGTGAGGATTAACTCATTTTGTTTTGTGTGATTTGAATTTATTTGATACATTTTTTGAGAGTGGTCACTTTTCTTACTTTTTGATAGGATTTGATTTTCTTAGGGATTTTTACGAGAACAGGTTTTTGCAGTGTATGTATATTAGTGGAAAAATATGGGAACGGCGGTCAACAAATGTACTTGTCTAGGTTTTTTCCGCGAGGGGGTTTTTATGCGTAATATGATGTGTTTTTTCTCTTTCTTTTGAAACATCTCGTTTTATATAGATTAGAAAAAGGTTATATTGGGAAATTATCGCCTTTTCATTTCCAAACCCTGACCCCTTCAACTTCGAGTCAGGTTTTTTCCCCATGAAATAAAGCGGCACGTATTTTGGAATTTTCAATTTGGCATTTTTTTTATTCTCGAGCCAGTCAAATTTTTTTGACATTTCGATTTACCTTTCTGGAATCAGGCTAAAATAAGTCGGGAACTGGGAGTCTGATACAAAAATTTACAAAGCTTTTGAGAGCAAGATTAGAAGAGTCAGAACTTTTCCATAGAATTTGTAGCTATTTGAATTTGTGTTTATCAAATAAACATATTAAACAGCAGTATCTCCTTGTTATATTTGTAGATTTGTGGTAAAAAATATTACGCTTATTTCAGCTTGTTGATAAAAATGGGGCGATTTTTTTCGAAATTTTTCATTTTTGATTAATGACAAAATAAAAAACCAGTTTCACGTATGTTTAGAGAAAACATATCGAATCTATTGTGAAAAAAGTTCACGCATTTTTTCATTCTTATTTTTATTAACAAGGTGGAATCATGATTATTTGTCAATACCATTGAAGAAGTTACTACCATGAAAATAAAAAGTTACAACTATTTCAATATTCTCATTGAATATAGAAAAGTTCAAATAGTATGTTATGGGAACTCCAAAACAATATATTGAACAAAGCGGACAAATTCAGATCAGGATCGTACCCAAGAGAATGAAATGAATTTAGTTGTATTAGTCACATTAGCTTTGAGCAAATTTTGATACCATCAAACCCAGAGCGACTGTAGAGGAAAGCCTTTGGAATAAATTTTTTTCAATTTATTATGCCATAATCAGAGCTGAATAGTGGAAATACTTAACACACATGTCTCCTCTTCACAAAATGTTCAAAGTTTGTAGATATCGGCTACATTCCAATGATATAAATTTTGATACTATCAGCAGAAGAGCACCCGACGACTTTCTGAAACAACTTTTTAAATTTATTATGCCATAACTAAAGTGGAAAAGTGAAAAAACATAGTGCACTTTAAGCCCAACAAAGTGCAGAAAATTTGGATGTATCTATAGCGTTCCGAGGACAGAAATTTTAATCCCATCCAAAAATGAGCAGCCGAAGACTTTTTGTAATAAATTTTTCAATTCATAATGCCACAATCAAAGATAAAACGTGGAAATACTTGGCGCTTCACAAAATGTTAAAAGTTTGTAGGTATCGGCTACATTCCCATGATACAAATTTTGATGCAAATTTTGATATTTATAACAATAATGGCCGTGAAAGCATCAAAACTAGAACTTACAGGTATTTTAATATTATCTTTGAATTTCGAAAAGTTCAGAAAGTATGTTATGGATATTTTAAAACAATAAATTCAACAAAGCGGGCAAACTTAGATCAGTACTGTGCCCAAGAAAATGGATCGAGTTGAGTTGTACCAGTTGCATTATCTTCGTGCAAATTTTCGTACCATCACAACCAGAGCATCCGTAGAGCAAATCTTTTTGAAAATATTTTTCAATTCGTTATGCCACAATAGGAGCCAAAAAGTAGAAATACTGAGCACACATGTTGCTCCAGGAAATTTCCAAAGTTTGTAAGTATACGTTGCGTTCCAATGAAACAAATTTTTATACTTCCAGAAAAAAGGAACCAAAGACTTTCTGACAATTTTTTAAATTAATCATGCCACAACTCAAGCATACTGCACATCGGGCTCAATAAAGTTTATGAATTTTGCATATAGCCATTACTTTTCGAAGCCAAATTTTAATCCCATCCAAAAATGAGCAAGCGAATAATTTTCATAATAAAATGTTCAAGTCCTAATAATGCCACTATTCCAGCAAAAAAGTGGAAATATTGGGCACACTTGTTACTTCACAAGTATTTCAAAGTCTGTACGTATCTGTTGCAATTCAATGATACAAATTTTGATAATATCAGTAAAAACACATCAGAAGACTTCCTAAAACAATTTTTCAAAATTTATTATGCTACAACTAAAGTGAGGAAGTGAAAAAATATAGCTCAATAGAGCCGAATGAAATTTTGAAATTTTGCATATATTCATGGCGTTCCGAAGACAATAATTTTGATTCCATTGACAAATGAGCAACCGCAGAATTTTCATAATAAAATTTTTAATTCTTAATGCCACAATCGGAGCCAAAAAGTGGAAATACTTGGTACATTTGTTGCTTTACAGAATTCCCAACGTCGGTAGGTATCCGTTACAATCCAATGATACAAATTTTAATAATATCAGTAAAAAAATATCAGAAGACTTCCTGAAACAATTTTTCAAAATTCATTATACTATAACTAAATTAGGGAATTGAAAAAATGTAGCGCACATTGGGCCCAACAAAATTCTGAAATTTTGCATGTATGCATGACATTCTGAAGGTAGCAATTCTTAATCCATCGACAAATGAGCAAAAGGGAAAATACTTGGCACATCTGTCGCTTTACAGAATTTTCAAAGGCTGTAGGTATCCATTGCAATTCAATTATACAAATTTTGATAATATCAGTTAAAGGACATCGGAAGACTTCCTGAAACAATTTTTCAAAATTCATAATGTTACAACTAAAGTGGTGAAGTGAAAAAATAGAGCGCATATTGAGCCATACAAAATTCTAAAATTTTGCATATATTCATGGCGTTCCGAAGACAATAATTTTGATCCCATTGACAAATGAGCAACCGAAGAATTTTCATAACAAAAGTTCAATTCATAATGCTAAAATCGGAGGCAAAAAGTAGAAATACTTGGTACATTTGTCGCTTCACACAGTTTCCGAAGTTTGTAGGCATTCGTTGCAATCCAAAGATATAAATTTTGATAATGTCAGAAAAAACACATCGGAAGACTTTCTGAAAGAATTTTTTAAAATTCATTATGCTACAATTAAAGCGGGGATGTGAAAAAATATAGAGCATATTGAGCCAAACAAGATTCTGAAATTTTGCATATATCCACGGTGTTCCGAAGACAATATTTTTGATCCCATTGACAAATGAGCAACCGAAGAATTTTCATAACAAAATGTTCAATTCATAATGCTACGATCGGAGTCAAAAAGTGGAAATACTTGGTACATTTGTCGCTTCACAGAATTTCCAGAGTCTATAGGCATTCGTTGCAATCCAAAGATACAAATTTTGATAGGATATGGAGTATATACCGCCATAGTCTTTTGACATAAAGATATATTATACGAGCCATTTTGAAATAAAGATATATCATTACTTACTACGGTTATCATCCAGATGCATCCATATATATCCAAATGCAGGTTGACAGTGTATTTGTCTATTAATACATCAAACGCGAGATGATTCTACACCATATTTTGGATAGAAAAACGACGTCGAAAATCTTTTGGAATGGACCAACAATTATCATGCAAGGAACATTTTATGATGTACAAATCTTATTATGGCCAGCGAGGAACATTTTATAATAAAGAGGAAAGGGACCAATAAAATAAATTGTCAACGGTGTACAGTTAAAAAAAAATATTTATTAAACACTGCTCAAAACTCGGCATGATAATAACAAACTTTGCCATATACATTTTTTTGACACTCATTATTAGTTTTATAGAGTTCCTTTTCCAAATTTACATCGATTCACACCAATCATGATTAACAGTTCAACGTACACTATTTCATATTTATCAAAGAAACGAAAAGAACGATTTCTCAAGAAATCTTATACGAGGAACATTTAATCGCGAAAGATAAATTCCGTCGAAGAGTTAAGTGTGGAAAATAAAAACTGCAGGGTTAACAATAATAAAAGAATGTATATTCATTTCAGCACTGTTCGAAAGTTGATTAAAAGCACTTCACTATTTTCACACCATCACTTTCTTATTATTGCTGTAACTAAGAGTCGATTGAACCTAACCTCGATATTTATAACCTCACAAATGTTCGTGAAAAAAGATTAATATTTTCAATACTGTTTAAGCCACGAGATTCTAATTAGTCGCGATCGAAAGGGGGAAAAAAATAAAAAATACGTGAATTTGAATGAAACTCTAAATTGCTGTCATTGAATTTATATTAAAGAAATCATTTTTGGATCGTACGCGTACGATCCAAAATTATTTCGCGATTTGTGAATAAATAATTTATTTATAGATCGCGAAATAATTTTTTTTCCCGAATTTATCCACAACACGTCCCGCATAAGAACTTCTCACTTTGAAAACTCCGTTCAGACTTTCCGCGGTATGGGTACTTCGAACTATTTATTTATTCACAGATCGCGAAATAATTTTTTTCCCGAATTTATCCACAAACACGTCTCGCGTATAAGCACTCATTCTCACTTCGAAAACTCCGTTCAGACTTTGCGTGGTATAGGTAGAGAAAGATGAAACGGAATGGCCAATCACAAGCTCGGAAGGCGTCAAGAGGCCTTTCATTGTGTCGTATACAGTCATGCCAATACTTCGATGTCAGCATAATCTTGAGCCTGTGCAAAGTTTTTTCTCAGCAAATACGGCATTAATCGTGCTGATTTAAGGCTCAATCGAAGTATTTTTTCGTAATAAATCTCCAGTTCAATTTTCAAATCATCATATGCCTCCTGAGCTTCGTAATTAAAGAAAATGAATTTCAGTTTTTACTCTCACCACGGTGAATCGTTTTATTCAGAGATAATAACAACACTCGACCTGTCAAACTTTCCGCGGTTCGGTATATATATATATATAGCGACGAGGTGGAGGAAGTCTCATGTGACGTCGGTCTGCGACAGCGCCGTGAAGTTAGCCGCGAGGACATGAGGTCTTTGATAGTGTTATATATATATATGGGTGTCGTCAGAATGAACCAATCAGAAACTCGAGAGACACTTTCAGCCGGCTTTGGTGTTGTATACAGACACGTCTGTTTCTTGAATGTGTAGGTGACTTTTGCGTGATTTTGAGCCCGTGCAAAGTTTTTTCTCAGCATTTACGTCACCGATCGTGCTAAATTTGGGCTCATTCGAAAGATAATTTCTTAATGAATCTCCAGTTCAATTTTCAAGGCCTCAAACGACTCGTGAGCTTCGAAAACGAACAAAATGATGTGCCAATTTTACCCCCACCACCGCGAAAAGTTTTGTTTCGAGAAAGTATAGTCTCGGCGAGCCTCGGGCCAGCAGACGACAGAGCTGTCAATGTACTTGTCCCGAGACTCTACCGAGTCTCTTGATTTCATCCTTCCAAATCATCAAAAAAATGGTGCGTTTTTCGCACACATTTTTTGACGTTTTGCGGTTGCTGTCTAGTGACACTAGTTGTAACTAGAAATCTGGTGATATGTGAGATTGTGATCGTCGATGTGACAGAAGATTGACTTTTCTTCCTGTGATAACAGTGCACAGATGTGAGTTCAAAAAGGTTATAAAGATCGCGAATGTGAAATTCTATATTAATAGTGTCAGTTGTGAGGTTAAAAAAATAAGGTTATAAAGATCGCGGATGCAAAAGCTGACGGATATTATTTTCAGTATTGATTTTGGTTAGTAATAGATAAAGAGTAATAGTGCGAGAACTAATAAGTGTTTTTCATATCATGTTTGAAAAAGGTTATAAAGATCGCGGATATGAAATTCTATATTAATAGTGACAGTTGGGAGGTTAAAAAAATAAGGTTATAAAGATCGCGGATGTGAATAAAGCTGACGGATCTAGAGTCGCGGTAGCGACTCGAGGCAAGTACATTTACGTATACTATAAGATGGCGAAGACGAGTCGCTACTAGAGTTTTTACAGAAAGCAGAGCGGTTTCGAACGGTTTTCGAAAATTGCTTCCGCGAAATTTTTAATTACAAGGTTTTAAAAGATGTTGCTAGTTCACGTATTTTTTTTTTTTTTTCTTTCGATCGTGACTATTTAGAACTCTGTAGCCTAAAGCATATTGGAAATATTAATATTTCATCCTTCCAAATCATCAAAAAAGATGGCATTTTTCGTACACATTTTTTGACGTTTAACGGTTGCTATCTAATGACACTAATTATAACTAAAAATTTTCTGGTGATATGCGAGACTCTGTTCGTTGATGTGACAGCCAATGACTTTTCTTCAGGATGTATAAGGAAGAGTGACAGCTGTGAGTTTAGAAAAAAGATCGCGGTTATACCAGAGAACATCAGTTATATCAGAACAAGTAAGGTTATAAAAATCGGGGGTGTGAAAGCAGATAATTTGATTTTTGGTTAGACGTAGTCAAGATCAGGACTTTAAACGCGTATTCGGTGAACATTTAATATTTTTGTTGTAAGGTTATAAAGATCGCGGTCAGTTTCAACTTTTAATTAAAGTGACTTTTATTATATTATTGGTAGAAGAGTGATAGTGCAAAAATAAAGTTTAAATCAATAAATAAACTTTTGAACAGCGTATAAATAAATAATTTTTTTTATTAAACCTAGCCCCAACAATCCATTTCTCCGAACGTAAACTCTAGAACGGAGTCGAAAACGGTGCCTCTTCTCTTTTACCATAAAATGTTCCTTGAATGTAATAATAAAGTTTATTTAGAAACCATTCCCTTTGTTTTGTTTTTTCTTTTGATAACTAAGAGAATGGTGTATGATAAACTTGTATTCGGTGAATATTTGATATCTTTGAACAGTCGTTATCTTTGAACAGTTGATATCTTTGAAAGATCGCGGTCAGTTTCAGTTTTGGTTAATGTAACTTTTATATATATAGATAGAAGTGTGATAGTGAAAAAATAAAGTGTAATTTAAGGGGTTTCGATATGATTCTATTGTTTACGAGCAAAGCGCCAACTTCACATAGCAATATTTCGTCGAAAACAAATAAAAAAAGCCTGTTCGTTCGGTCGATGGGCAGAAAACTCACCGTTTTCGTTGATGAATAAGTGAATAATTAATAAACCATGTAGACGAATTATTTAATTTTTGGATACCGGAATTGCAATAGTATACTTAGCGGTTTAGCAGTTTTTCAATTAGTTTTTAACATTTTTTCTCAGTATTCCATTCGTAAAACTGTCGTTCACCAATGACCGTAGGCATCTCACCATGTTAAAAAGTGTTTTTTTGACACATTTAATTTTATAAAAGCGGTGTAGACGATCGATTTAAAATTTGGACAACACATCCAGTATATGTCAAAGAATATACTGTGTAAATTTGAAGTAAATGGTTACATTTTGCCACTTGTACCGAAACTCCTTAATAAATAAACTTTTGAACAGTACCTTAATAAATAATTTTTTTTATTAACTCTGGCCCCAACAATTCATTTTTCCGAACGTAAACTCTAGAACGGAGTCGAAAACAATGCCTCTTCTCTTTTACCATACAATATCTCTTGCATGCAATAATAAAATTTATTTGGAAACCATTCTCTTAAATTTTATATAACTGAGAGAATGGTGCGTGATACAACCCTAGGTTTGAATTATATATGGTTTCAAACCACCCTAGAGTGGTAGAGATCTTAAATACATGATAATTCTATTTGCACTTGCAACGCAAAACGGAATCAAGCGATGCGAAAAAATTTTGAGAGAAAAGATACTTGATTTGAGAAGAAAAAAAAACAAATAGCAAAAATCCCCTCCCGGGGAAAAAAAACCTGACAAGTACATTGGTGGTTTCCCTATGATATCACAAAAAATCAAAACCCCACTTAATTTTTTTTTTTGATGTTTACTAATTTTATTCATATCCCGGAGGGAAACCAACTATATGGATCACGAAATATCCGGCCAAAAAACCAGACTTCATAATAAATGTTACTTTGAATTTATTTCCACAGAACAAAACAAGAATCAAAACATTAAAAAATCAGCGTTATCAAGATAAGAAAAATACCTCTTATAATTGGTGTGTAAGGAGTATCAATAGTCTAGAAAAAAATGAAAAAAGTTCGACATCTAAGTTACGTGCAGCAGTAAAATTTATGATATCAGTACTAGGACAAGTATTTCTTTGGTGACTGAGTAGATATCAATATGGACGTACCGGCAACGTATGGCATGCAGTTGATGCATTGCTTCTGGGATCTACTAAGTCGAGTAGCTACTTTTGTTTTGGCTATGGCGCGACAAATATTGCCAAATAGTATCAAGAGACTCGGTAGAGTCTCGAGACAAGTACATTGACAGCTCTGTCGTCTGCTGTCCCGAGGCTCGCCGAGTCTATATTATCTCTAAACAAGACGATTCGTGATGGTGGGGGTAAAAATTTTATGACGTTTTCGCTAATTGTAGAGCCTAGGAGTCATTTGGCGGCTTGAAAAGCGAACTTTTGACTAATTGAGCGATGCTCTTTCGATTGAGCCTAAAATCAGCACGATTGGTTGCGTAATTGCTGAGAAAAAACTTTGCACAGGCTTAGGATTATGCTCGATTCTACTACATTCAAGAATTTGCCTTGTCTATATATGCGCTCAGACGATACAATCAAAGGCGTTTCGATGCCCATCAAAACCCATTTCCATAAAAGCCGGTCTCCGGCAACGGAAGCAACGAGTTGCGATTGGTCACGACGACTCGTCTTTCCTCTGTACGGACCCAACATAAAGTTTGAACGTTCTTTTGACATAACGAAGTGCGGGACGTGTGAGCAATTATATCGATAAATTTATTAAAAAAATCATTTCATGGTTCAGTGTGGTGATATTCGATCGATCGTCCATATGACAGCTGACCAATATCTTTTTTATAACAGTCATGAGGTTATAAAGATCGCGGTCAATTTCAACTTTTGGTTAGAGTGGTGTTTATAGATAGACGAGTAAAGAGTGACTTTTATATAGATAGAAGAGTGATGGTGGGAAAATAAAGTGTAATAATGAACCATTGAACAGTGTCTAAATAAATCTTTTTTTAATTAAACCTAGCCCCTACAATTTTTTTCCTAACGTAAACTCTGCTACAACGGAATCGAAAATGATCCCTTTTCTCTTTTACCATCAAAATGTTCCACGAATGCAATAACAAGGTTTATTTAGAAACCATTCTCTTCGTTTTTTCTGTTAACCAAGAGAATGGTGTATGATAAACTCGTATTCGGTGAATATTTAATATCTTTCTCGTGAGTTTATAAAGATCGCGGCCAGTTTCAACTTTTGCTTAAAGAGACTTTTATTATAGATAGAAGAGTGACAGTGCAAAAATAACGTGTGATTCAATAAATAAACTTTTGGACAGTGTCTAAATAAATATATTTTTTTATTAACCCTAGACCCAACAATCCATTTTTCTGAACGTAAACTCTCGAACGGAGTCGAAAACGGTGCCTGTTTACTTTAACCATAAAATGTTCCTCGGATGCAAAAATAAGGTTTATTTCGAAACCATTCTCTTTGTTTTTTTTTTTTTTTTGATAACTAAGAGAAAGGTGTATGATAAACGCGTATTTGGTAAATACTTAATATCTTTGTTGGGAGGTTATAAAGATCGCGGTCAGTTTCAACTTTTGATTAAAATGACTTTTATCATATTACCGATGGAAGAGTAATAGTGCAAAAATGAAGTGTGATTCAATAAATAAAATTTTGAACGGTGTCTAAATAAATATTTTTTTTTATTAACCCTATTCCCAACAATTCATTTTTCCGAACGTAAACTCTAGAACGGAGTTGAAAACGGTGCCTCTTCTCTTTTACCATAAAATGTTCCTCCGATGCAATAACAAGGTTTATTTAGAAACCATTCTCTTTTTTTTTTATAACTATATAAGGGAATGGTGTATGATGAACTCGTATTCGGTGAATAATTAATATCTTTGAACAGTCGTTAGGTTATAAAGATCGCGGTCAGTTTTATTTGGTTAAAGTGAAACTTTAGGTTAACGTGATTTGAATATGTAGATAGAAGAGTGATAGAGTGCAAAAATAAAGTGTAAATCAATAAATAAACTTTAGAACAGTGCCTACATAAATAATTTTTTTTAACCCTAGCCTCAATATTCCAATTTTCCGAATGTAAACTCTACAATGGAGTCAAAAACGGTGCCTCTTTTGTGTTACCATAAAATATCCCTTGCATGCAATAATAAGGATTATTTGGAAACTATTATCTACGTTTTTTATATAACCGAGAGAATGGTGTATGATATCACTCTAGGTTTGAATTATACATAGTTTTAAACCACCCTAGAGTGGTTAAATACATGAAAATACTATTTGCACTTGCAACCCAAAATGGAATCAAGTGACGCGAAATAATTTTGAGCGAAACGATATTTGATTCGAGAAAAAAAAATTCATAAGTACTTTACCAATTTTGTTTTCCCTATTGCTCATGAGATATAATTTGTGATCAATAAACGTTATAAAAGAAAAACTCATGTGGCACTTCGACCGAAATTCTTTTTTCCAATCACACTTTTGCTCTCAAAATTTGGTGCGCATACGTTTTAGGGTTCCGTACCCAAAGGATAAAACGGGACCCTATTACTAAGACTCCCGCTATCCGTCCGTCTGTCTGTCTGTCCGTCTGTCAACAGGCTGTATCTCATGAACCGTGATAGTTAGACACTTGAAATTTTCACAGATGATGTATTTCTGTTGCCGCTATAACAACAAATACTAAAAAACAGAATAAAATAAATATTTAAGGGGGCTCCCATGCAACAAACGTGATTTTTTGCCGCTTTTATAGATAATGGTACGGAACCCTTTGTGCGCGAGTCTGACTTGCACTTGGCCGATTTTTTTGTTTCAAAATCTCGTTTCGTTATGATTACTTTTATTGAAAAATTTTCGGTGCATTCTGATAATATTGGACTAATTTCTCGGTGTAAATTTTATGGAATATTTTCCGATCCGTTGATCTGTTGGAATGGATATTTCAGTGTAATATTTTTTCAAATTTTTTTACAAAATCAAAAAAAATTAAAGTTTTGATACTTGTTCGTGGTTCTTTTATCAAGAGACTCGGTAGAGTCTCGCGACAAGTACATTGACAGCTCTGTCGTCTGCTGGCCCGAGGCTAGCCCGAGTATATTATCTCTGAATAAAACGATTCGCCGTGGTGGGGGTAAAAACTGAAATTCATTTTCTTTAATTACGAAGTTCAGGGGGCATATGATGATTTGAAAATTGAACTGGAGATTTCTTACGAAAAAATACTTCGATTGAGCATTAAATCAGCACGATTGATGCCGTATTTGCTGAGAAAAAACTTTGCACAGGCTCACGATTATGCTAACATCGAAGTATTGGCATGTCTGTATACGACGCAATGAAAGTCCTCTTGACGCCTTCCGAGCTTGTGATTGGCTATTCCATTAGATCTTTCTCGTTAGATTTGCAGTTTTTATTTTCCACACTTAACTCTACGACGGAAACGAAAGGGATCTTTTTTCTCTTTCGCGATTAAATGTTCCTCGTATGAGATTTCTTAAGAAATCATTCTTTTCGTTTCTTTGATAACTATGAAATGGTGTACGTTGAACTGTTAAGCATGATTGGAGTGAATCGATGTAAATTTGGAAAAGAAACTATAAAACTAATAATGAGTGTCAAAAAAATGTATATGGCAAAATTTGTTATTATCATGCCGAGTTTAGAGCAGTGTCTAATGAATATTTTTTTTAACTCTACACCGTTGACAATTTATTTTATTGGTCCCTTTCCTCTTCATTATAAAATGTTCCTCGCTTGCCATAATAAAGATTTGTACATCATAAAATGTTCCTTGCATGATAATTGTTGGTCCATTTCAAAAGATTTTCGACGTCGTTTTTCTATCCAAAATATGGTGTAAAATCATCTGGCGTTTGATGAATTAATAGACAAATACACTGTCAACCTGCATCTGGATATATATGGATGCCTCTGGATGATAACCGTAGTAAGTAATGATATAGCTTTATGTGAAAATGGCTTGTATAATATATCTTTATATCAAAAGACTATGGCGGTATATACTCCATATCCTGGTATTATCAAAATTTGTATCTTCGGATTGCAACGAATACCTATAGATTCTAAAAATTCTATGAAGCGACAAATGTACCAAATATTTCCACTTCTTGGCTCCAATTGTAGCATTATGAATTGATCATTTTGTTATAAAAATTCTTCGGTTGCTCATTTGTCAATGGGATCGAAAATATTGTCTTTGGAACACCATGGATATATGCAATATTTCAGAATTTTGTTTGGCTCAATATGCTCTATATTTTTTCACATCCCCGCTTTAGTTGTAGCATAATGAATTTTAAAAAATTATTTCAGAAAGTCTTCCGATGTGTTCTTTCTGACATTATCAAAATTTATATCTATGGATTGCAACGAACGCCTACAGACTTTGGATATTGTGTGAAACGACAAATGTACCAAGTATTTCTACTTTTTGCCTCCGATTTTAGCATTATGAATTGAAAATTTTGTTATGAAAATTCTTCGGTTGCTCATTTGTCGATGAGATCAAAATTATTGTCTTTGGAATGCCATGAATATATGCAAAATTTCATAATTTTGTTTGGCTTAATATGCGCTCTATTTTTTCACGTCCCCACTTTAGTTGTATTATGAATTTTGAAAAATTGTTTCAGGAACTCTTCCGATGTGTTTTTATCGATGTTATCAAAATTTGTATAATTGAATTGTAATGAATACCTACAGACTTTGAAAATTCTGTGAAGCGACAGATGTGCCAAGAATTTTCCCTTTTTGGTTTCGATTATGGCATTAGGAATTGAAAACTTTATTATGGAAATTCTTCTACTATTCATTTGTCGATGAGTTAAGAATTGCTGGCTTCAGAATGCCACGCATACATGCAAAATTTCAGAATTTTGTTGGGCCCAATGTGCGCTACATTTTTTCAATTCCCTAATTTAGTTGTAGCATAATGAATTTTCAAAAATTGTTTCAGGAAGTCTTCTGATGTTTTTTTACTGATATTATCAAAATTTGTATCATTGGATTGCAACAGATACCTATAGATTTTGAGAATTCTGTAAAGTAACAAATGTACCAAGTATTTCCACATTTTGGCTCCGATTGTTGGATGATGAATTAAAAATTTTGTTATGAAAATTCTGCGGTTGCTCATTTGTCAATGGGATCAAAATTATTGTCTTCGGAACGCTATGAATATATACAAAATTTCAGAATTTCATTTTGCTCTATTGAGCTTTATTTTATCACTTCCCCACTTTAGTTGTAGCATAATAAATTTCGAAAAATTGTTTCAGGAAGTTTCAGGAAGGATGTGTTTTTACTGATATTATTAAAATTTGTATCATTGAATTGCAACAGATACGTACAGACTTTGAAATATCTGTGAAGTGACAAGTGTGCCCAATATTTCCACTTTTTGGCTCGAATAGTGGCATTATTAGGACTTGAACATTTTATTATGAAAATTCTTCGGTTGCTCATTTTTGGATGGGATTAAAATTTGGCTTCGAAAAGTAATAGCCACATGCAAAATTCATAAACTTTGTTGAGCCCAATGTTTGGTATGCTTGAGTTGTGGCATGATTAATTTAAAAAATTGTCAGAAAGTCTTTGGTTCCTTTTTTTCTGAAAGTATAAAAATTTGTTTCATTGGAACGCAACGTATACTTACAACCTTTGGAAATTTCCTAAAGCAACATGTGTGCCCAGTATTTCTACTTTTTGGCTCCTATTGTGGCATAACGAATTGAAAAATATTTTCAAAAAGATTTGCTCTACGGATCCTCTGGTTGTGATGGTACGAAAATTTGCAGGAAGATAATGCTACTGGTACAAGTCAACTCGATCCATTTTCTTGGGCATAGTACTGATCTAAGTTTGCCCGCTTTGTTGAATTTATTGTTTTAAAATATCCATAACATACTTTCTGAACTTTTCAATATTCAAAGATAATATTAAAATATCTGTAAGTTCTAGTTTTGAGGCTTTCACGGCCATTATTGTTATAAATATCAAAATTTGTATCAAAATTTGTATCATGGGAATGTAGCCGATACCTACAAACTTTTAACATTTTGTGAAGCGACATGTGCCCCAAGTATTTCCACTTTCTGTCTCCGATTGTGGAATTATGAATTGAAAAATTTATTACCAAAAGTCTTCTGCTGCTCATTTTTGGATGGGATTAAAATTTCTGTCCTCGGAACGCAATAGATACATCCAAATTTTTTGAACTTGGTTAGGCTTAAAGTGCAGTATATTTTTTCACTTTTCATACAAATATAACAAGGAGATACTGCTATTTAATATGTTTCTTTGATAAACACAAATTCAAATTGCTACAAATTCTATGGAAGAGTTCTGACTGCTCTAATCTTGCCCTCAAAAGCTTTGTAAATTTTTGTATCGGACTCCCAGTTCCCGACTTATTTTAGCCTGATTCCAGAAAGGTAAATCGAAATGTCAAAACAATTTGACTGGCTCGAGAATAAAAAAAATTCCAAATTGAAAATTCCAAAACACGTGTCCCTTTATTTCATGGGGAAAAAAGCAGACTCGAAGTAGAAGGGGTCAGGGTTTGGAAATGAAAAAGCGATAATTTCCGAATATAACCTTTTTCTAATCTATATAAAGCGAGATGTTCGAAAAGAAGGAGAAAAAATGAATCATATCATGCATAAAAATCCCCCTCGCGGAAAAAACGTGGACAAGTACATTTGTTGACCGCCGTTCCCATATTTTTCCACGAACATGCATACACTGCAAAAACCTTTTCTCGCAAAAATCCCTGAGAAAATCAAATCCTATCAAAAAGTAAGAAAAGAGACCACTCTCAAAAAATGTATCAAATAAATTCAAATCACACAAAACAAAATGAGTTAATCCTCGCGAAAAGCTAAGGTTGGGTTTCGCAAAAAGTAATAAAATAAATTGAGCTATACTAAAATATATGTGACCAAGTACGGAAGGCTTTATCGTGTGACATAAAATCTTCAAATAATGTTAAATGTTGATAGAGAAAAGAATCAAGTTCGAAAATGCAGTTGTTTTACCAACCAGAATGAAAATAAAAACTCTGTATCAATAAGAGTCCGAAGCAAAAAAAAGATTGCAAATGAAAAAAAATTAGATGAAAAAGAATTTCGGCCGAAGTACTTGGCGAGGTTGTCACCATGACCGATACATTATGTAAATTAAGTGAAAAAACATTCGTCAAGTACTTTGGCCGAATTTTTTTTTAATCTAATTTTTTTCTATGTTTTATAAAACAATTTGTAAGTCAAGGATGATGCATCATATTCTTCCGTCATTTCATCTTTGAAAGAATAATAATTCTGAGGCTCCTGACAGTAAAGTTAAATATAATTATCTATTTATAGCTTAGACCGAAATTGCTAATATCCTCGCTGCCTTTTCACCCATAAATGCCTTATTCTAATACACAACTTGAAAGCTAATGATAAAGTATTTAATTTTCT
Source organism: Rhimphoctona megacephalus (assembly GCA_963989365.1). Lineage (NCBI taxonomy): Eukaryota > Metazoa > Arthropoda > Insecta > Hymenoptera > Ichneumonidae > Rhimphoctona > Rhimphoctona megacephalus. The sequence continues at coordinate 1,955,763 of OZ022415.1, read as the reverse complement.
GAAATTTTGCCTTGGGGAAAAACTGGTACTTGAGGTCTTTTCTATAATACTTTCCTGCTAAGCTATAATCGAATAATAACCTATCAACGAATTACTAACATCTCGAAAATACTTCGAGTCTGTAAACTCGTTTGAAAGCATTATAACTTTTTTCTTATCACAGGAACGAAATGCTGCTATATTTAAATAACCTCAATAACAATGAATTTATGGTAGAAAATCTGTCTCATTCTCTTATGTCGAATTAGTAGTGTGAGCAGTACTGATTCCTGACATTGAAATAAATCGATGATGTAATGATGCAAACACCTTGTAAGTTTTTTTGTTATATACATACTCTATTGGAGTCTATATAAAGCGAAATATATGAAAATACTATAGAAAAAAGAAGTGATATCAAATAGCAAAAATCCCCTCCCGGGGAAAAAAAACCTGGACAAGTACATTGGTGGTCCCTCGTTTCCCTATGATATCACAAAAAATCCAAAACCCCACTTGAATTTTTTTTTTTAATCTTTACTAATTTTATTCATATCCCGGAGGGAAACCAACCATATAGATCACAAAATATCCGGCCAAAAAGCCAGACTTCACAATAAATGTTACTTTGAATTTATTTCCACAGAACAAAACAAGAATCAAAACATTCAAAAATCAGCGTTATCAAGATGAGTAAAATACCTCTTATAATTGGTGTGTAAGGAGTATCAATAGTCTAGATAAAAATGAAAAAAGGTCGACATCTAAGTTACGTACAGCAGTAAAATTTATGATATCAGTACTAGGACAAGTATTTCTTTGGTGACTGAGAAGATATCAATATGGACGTACCGGCAACGTAGGGCATACAGTTGGTGCATTGCTTCTGGGATCTCCTAAGTCGAGTAGCTACTTTTGTTTTGGCTATGGCGCGACCGATGTTACCAAATAGTATTTACTTTTATGACCTAATGAAACAACATTGCCCGCGCCGTGGCTAAAATAACGAAAAACAAGCGGGAACAGGAAGTTTCGCATAAGATCCCATGCTTTTGTAATGTTAAAAAAAAAACTTTAATTTATGTCTGTACATGATAGCACAGTTTTGTTTGATTGGTAACAATTTGATGAACGTTCACCACCGTACGTTGAGCGTATACGCACAGAGTACTTGTCCGGCCCAGAACTTTTTATTAAAATTGCTCATTCCAGTAAAAATCAGGGGTCTCTCTCAAAAATCAAGGTTTATAAATACGCACTTTTTCATTGTTGGTATTGTCTTATTTAATTTTTATTTTTTTATGATTAATCCCGCATAACGGTTTAAATTCTCATTATCAAAACATAAAGGGCTATTTTGATAGCTGGCGCCCAATAACGTCAAAATGAAACGAACGGAGGGGGATTATTTTGTGTGAAATTTGCGTGATCTTAAAACTTTGGATACAAATTTGACGGTGCATTCATAGCCTGCATTGATCTTGTGACCATTCACCAGTGGTTACTTAGATCTTCTACTAATAAATAGTAGCTTTCCAAAGTATAATAACTTTCATTGCTGGCAATAGTAGTTTTCGAAAGTATGATACGCTACGTTGCTGGCGATGGTTTACTGAGTCGCATTTTCAGAAATTTCATAACTGACTGCACTTTATGTTAATGCAATTTTATGATGACTACGAACACCATTTTATTCCGATTGAATCGACGTCGAATATTGTGTATGATACAAGGCCATTCTGAAATTCGCAGAAGAATTGATTTTCTTATAAATTTCTAACGGCGAAAAGCAACGCATGCAACGAAAAGCACCTCCAATTTGATTTTCACTTGAATGAGCAATTTTAATAAAAAGTTATGGGCCGGACAAGTACTCTGTGCGTATACGCTCAACGTACGGTGGTGAACGTTCATCAAATTATTACCAATCAAACAAAACTGTGCTATCATGTACAGACATAAATTAAATTTTTTTTTAACATTACAAAAGCATGGGATCTTATGCGAAACTTCCTGTTCCCGCTTGTTTTTCGTTATTTTAGCAACGGTGCGGGCAATGTTGTTTCATTAGGCCATAAAAGTAAATACTATTTGGTAACATCCGTCGCGCCATAGCCAAAACAAAAGTAGCTACTCGACTTAGGAGATCCCAGAAGCAATGCACCAACTGTATGCCCTACGTTGCCGGTACGTCCATATTGATATCTTCTCAGTCACCAAAGAAATACTTGTCCTAGTACTGATATCATAAATTTTACTGCTGCACGTAACTTAGATGTCGACCTTTTTTCATTTTTTTCTAGACTATTGATACTTCTTACACACCAATTATAAGAGGTATTTTTCTCATCTTGATAACGCTGATTTTTTAATGTTTTGATTCTTGTTTTGTTCTGTGGAAATAAATTCATAGTAACATTTATTATGAAGTCTGGTTTTGTGGCCTGATATTTTGTGATCTATATGGTTGGTTTCCCTCCGGGATATGAATAATATTAGTAAACATCAAAAAAAAAAAATTTAGTGGGGTTTTGATTTTTTGTGATATCATAGGGAAACCACCAATGTACTTGTCCAGGTTTTTTCCCCGGGAGGGGATTTTTGCTATTTGATATCACTTCTTTTTTCTATAGTATTTTCATATATTTCGCTTTATATAGACTCTAATAGAGTCTGTATATAACAAAAAAACTTACAACGTGTTTGCATCATTACATCATCGATTTATTTCAATGTCAGGAATCAGTACTGCTCACACTACTAATTCGACATAAAAGAGAATGAGACAGATTTTCTACCATAAATTCATTGTTATTGAAGTTGTTTAAATATAGGAGCGTTCCGTTTCTCTGATAAGAAAAAAGTTATAATGTTTTCAAAAGAGTTAACTACACACTCGAAGTATTTTCGAGATGTTAGTAATTCGTTGATAGGTTATTATTCGATTATAGCTTGGCAGGAAGGTTTTATAAAAGAGACCTCAAGTACCAGTTTTTCCCCAAGAAAAAAATTCAGAAAATTAAATAATTTATCATTAGCTTTCAAGGTGCGTATTAGAATAAGGCATTTAGGGGCGAAATGGCAGCGAGGATATTAGCAATTTCGGTCTAAGCTATAAATAGATAATTATATTTAACTTTACTGTCAGGAGCCTCAGAATTATTATTATTTCAAAGATGAAATGACGGAAGAATATGATGCATCAGCCTTGACTTACAAATTGTTTTATAAAACATAGAAAAAAATTAGATTAAAAAAAATTCGGCCGAAGAACTTGACGAATGTTTTTTCACTTAATTTATATAATGTATCGGTCATGGTGACAACGTCGCCAAATACTTCGGCCGAAATTCTTTTTCATCTAATTTTTTTTCATTTGCAAACTTTTTTTGCTTCGGCCTCTTATTGATACAGAGTTTTTATTTTCATTCTGGTTGGTAAAACGACTGCATTTTCGAACTTGATTCTTTTCCCTACCAACATTCAATATTATTTGAAGATTTTATGTGACACGATAAAGCCTCCCGTACTTGGCCACATATATTTTAGTATAGCTCAATTTATTTTATTACTTTTGCGAAACCCAGCCTTAGCTTTTCGCGAGAATTAACTCATTTTGTTTGGTGTGATTTGAATTTATTTGATACATTTTTTGAGAGTGGACACTTTTCTTACTTTTTGATAGGATCAAGAGACTCGGTAGAGTCTCGGGACAAGTACATTGACAGCTCTGTCGTCTGCTGGCCCGAGGCTCGCCGAGACTATACTTTCTCGAAACAAAACTTTTCGCGGTGGTGGGGGTAAAATTGGCACATCATTTTGTTCGTTTTCGAAGCTCACGAGTCGTTTGAGGCCTTGAAAATTGAACTGGAGATTCATTAAGAAATTATCTTTCGAATGAACCCAAATTTAGCACGATCGGTGACGTAAATGCTGAGAAAAAACTTTGCACGGGCTCAAAATCACGCAAAAGTCACCTACACATTCAAGAATCAGACGTGTCTGTATACAACACCAAAGCCGGCTGAAAGTGTCTCTCGAGTTTCTGAATGGTTGATTCTGACGACACCAATATATATATAACACTATCAAAGACCTCATGTCCTCGCGGCTAACTTCACGGCGCTGTCGCAGACCGACGTCACATGAGACTAGCTCCACCTCGTCGCTATATATATATATACCGAACCGCGGAAAGTTTGACAGGTCGAGTGTTATTATCTCTGAATAAAACGATTCACCGTGGTGGGAGTAAAAACTGAAATCCATTTTCTTTAATTACGAAGCTCAGGAGGCATATGATGATTTGAAAATTGAACTGGAGATTTATTACGAAAAAATACTTCGATTGAGCCTTAAATCAGCACGATTAATGCCGTATTTGCTGAGAAAAAACTTTGCACAGGCTCAAGATTATGCTGACATCGAAGTATTGGCATGTCTGTATACGACACAATGAAAGGCCTCTTGACGCTTTCCGAGCTTGTGATTGGCCATTCCGTTTCATCTTTCTCTACCTATACCACGCAAAGTCTGAACGGAGTTTTCGAAGTGAGAATGAACGCGAGACGTGTTTGTGGATAAATTCGGGAAAAAAATTATTTCGCGATCTGTGAATAAATAAATAGTTCGAAGTACCCATACCGCGGAAAGTCTGAACGGAGTTTTCGAAGTGAGAAGTTCTTATGCGGGACGTGTTGTGGATAAATTCGGGAAAAAAATTATTTCGCGATCTATAAATAAATTTATTCACAAATCGCGAAATAATTTTGAATCGTACGCGTACGATCCAAAAATGATTTCTTTAATATAAATTCAATGACAGCAATTTAGAGTTTCATTCAAATTCACGTATTTTTTATTTTTTTCCCCCTTTCGATCGCGACTAATTAGAATCTCGTGGCTTAAACAGTATTGAAAATATTAATCTTCTTTCACGAACATTTGTGAGGTTATAAATATCGAGGTTAGGTTCAATCGACTCTTGGTTACAGCAATAATAAGAAAGTGATGGTGTGAAAATAGTGAAGTGCTTTTAATCAACTTTCGAACAGTGCTGAAATGAATATACATTCTTTTATTATTGTTAACCCTGCAGTTTTTATTTTCCACACTTAACTCTTCGACGGAATTTCTCTTTCGCGATTAAATGTTCCTCGTATAAGATTTCTTGAGAAATCGTTCTTTTCGTTTCTTTGATAAATATGAAATAGTGTACGTTGAACTGTTAATCATGATTGGTGTGAATCGATGTAAATTTGGAAAAGGAACTCTATAAAACTAATAATGAGTGTAAAAAAAATGTACATGGCAAAGTTTGTTATTATCATGCCGAGTTTTGAGCAGTGTTTAATAAATATTTTTTTTTAACTGTACACCGTTGACAATTTATTTTATTGGTCCCTTTCCTCTTCATTATAAAATGTTCCTCGCTGGCCATAATAAGATTTGTACATCATAAAATGTTCCTTGCATGATAATTGTTGGTCCATTCCAAAGGATTTTCGACGTCGTTTTTCTATCCAAAATATGGTGTAGTAGAATCATCTCGCGTTTGATGTATTAATAGACAAATACACTGTCAACCTGCATTTGGAAATATATGGATGCATCTGGATGATAACCGTAGTAAGTAATGATATATCTTTATGTCAAAATGGCTCGTATAATATATCTTTATGTCAAAAGACTATGGCGGTATATACTCCATATCCTATCAAAATTTGTATCTTTGGATTGCAACGAATGCCTATAGACTCTGGAAATTCTGTGAAGCGACAAATGTACCAAGTATTTCCACTTTTTGGCTCCGATCGTAGCATTATGAATTGAACATTTTGTTATGAAAATTCTTCGGTTGCTCATTTGTCAATGGGATCAAAAATATTGTCTTCGGAACACCGTGGATATATACGACACTGAAGTTTGCAACGTTGGAGTCCAACGAAATGAACGAAAAAAAAAATGTTCGTAATTCACCAATTTTTTATTTCACGAATTATTGGTGTAGGTTGAAAAACTACGAATTGCAAATTCGGCAGGGAACAAAATTGGAGAATTACTGGACTTATTGGAGTTTTTTTAGATCATTTCGTTGGACTCCAACGTTGCAAACTTCAGAGTCATGGATATATGCAAAATTTCAGAATTTTGTTTGGCTCAATATGCTCTATATTTTTTCACATCCCCGCTTTAATTGTAGCATAATGAATTTTAAAAAATTCTTTCAGAAAGTCTTCCGATGTGTTTTTTCTGACATTATCAACATTTATACCTTTGGATTGCAACGAATGCCTACAAACTTCGGAAATTGTGTGAAGCGACAAATGTACCAAGTATTTCTACTTTTTGCCTCCGATTTTAGCATTATGAATTGAACTTTTGTTATGAAAATTCTTCGGTTGCTCATTTGTCAATGGGATCAAAATTATTGTCTTCGGAACGCCATGAATATATGCAAAATTTCAGAATTTTGTATGGCTCAATATGCGCTCTATTTTTTCACTTCACCACTTTAGTTGTAACATTATGAATTTTGAAAAATTGTTTCAGGAAGTCTTCCGATGTCCTTTAACTGATATTATCAAAATTTGTATAATTGAATTGCAATGGATACCTACAGCCTTTGAAAATTCTGTAAAGCGACAGATGTGCCAAGTATTTTCCCTTTTGCTCATTTGTCGATGGATTAAGAATTGCTGCCTTCAGAATGCCATGCATACATGCAAAATTTCAGAATTTTGTTGGGCCCAATGTGCGCTACATTTTTTCAATTCCCTAATTTAGTTGTAGTATAATGAATTTTGAAAAATTGTTTCAGGAAGTCTTCTGATATTTTTTTACTGATATTATCAAAATTTGTATCATTGGATTGCAACGGATACCTACAGACGTTGGGAATTCTGTAAAGCAACAAATGTACCAAGTATTTCCACTTTTTGGCTCCGATTGTGGCATTAAGAATTAAAAATTTTGTTATGAAAATTCTGCGGTTGCTCATTTGTCAATGGAATCAAAATTATTGTCTTCGGAACGCCATGAATATATGCAAAATTTCAGAATTTCATTCGGCTCTATTGAGCTATATTTTTTCACTTCCTCACTTTAGTTGTAGCATAATAAATTTTGAAAAATTGTTTTAGGAAGTCTTCTGATGTGTTTTTACTGATATTATCAAAATTTGTATCATTGAATTGCAACAGATACGTACAGACTTTGAAATACTTGTGAAGTAACAAGTGTGCCCAATATTTCCACTTTTTTGCTGGAATAGTGGCATTATTAGGACTCGAAAATTTTATTATGAAAATTATTCGCTTGCTCATTTTTGGATGGGATTAAAATTTGGCTTCGAAAAGTAATGGCTATATGCAAAATTCATAAACTTTATTGAGCCCGATGTGCGGTATGCTTGAGTTGTGGCATGATTAATTCAAAATATTGTCAGAAAGTCTTTGGTTCCTTTTTTCTGGAAGTATAAAAATTTGTGTGCTCAGTATTTCTACTTTTTGGCTCCTATTGTGGCATAACGAATTGAAAAATATTTTCAAAAAGATTTGCTCTACCGATGCTCTGGTTGTGATGGTACGAAAATTTGCACGAAGATAATGCAACTGGTACAACTCAACTCGATCCATTTTCTTGGGCACAGTACTGATCTAAGTTTGCCCGCTTTGTTGAATTTATTGTTTTAAAATATCCATAACATACTTTCTGAACTTTTCGAAATTCAAAGATAATATTAAAATATCTGTAAGTTCTAGTTTTGAGGCTTTCACGGCCATTATTGTTATAAATATCAAAATTTGCATCAAAATTTGTATCATGGGAATGTAGCCGATACCTACAAACTTTTAACATTTTGTGAAGCGCCAAGTATTTCCACGTTTTATCTTTGATTGTGGCATTATGAATTGAAAAATTTATTACAAAAAGTCTTCGGCTGCTCATTTTTGGATGGGATTAAAATTTCTGTCCTCGGAACGCTATAGATACATCCAAATTTTCTGAACTTTGTTGGGCTTAAAGTGCACTATGCTTTTTCACTTTTCCACTTTAGTTATGGCATAATAAATTTAAAAAGTTGTTTCAGAAAGTCGTCGGGTGCTCTTCTGCTGATAGTATCAAAATTTGTATCATTGGAATGTAGCCGATGTCTACAAATTTTGATCATTTTGTGAAGAGGAGACGTGTGCTAAGTATTTCCACTTTTTCGCTCTGATTATAGCATAATAAATTGAAAAAGTTTTATTCTAAACGCTTTCCTCTGCAGTCGCTCTGGTTTTGATGGTATCAAAATTTGCTCAAAGCTAATGTGACTAATACAACTAAATTCATTTCATTCTCTTGGGTACGATCCTGGTCTGAGTTTGTCCGCTTTGTTCAATATATTGTTTTGGAGTTCCCATAACATACTATTTGAACTTTTCTATATTCAATGAGAATATTGAAATAGTTGTAACTTTTTATTTTCATGGTAGTAACTTCTTCAATGGTATTGACAAATAATCATGATTCCACCTTGTTAATAAAAATAAGAATGAAAAAATGCGTGAACTTTTTTCACAATAGATTTGATATGTTTTCTCTAAACATACGTGAAACTGGTTTTTTATTTAATCATTAATCAAAAATGAAAAATTTCGAAAAAAATCGCCCCATTTTTATCAACAAGCTGAAATAAGCGTAATATTTTTTACCACAAATCTACAAATATAACAAGGAGATACTGCTGTTCAATATGTTTATTTGATAAACACAAATTCAAATAGCTACAAATTCTATGGAAAAGTTCTGACTCTTCTAATCTTGCCCTCAAAAGCTTTGTAAATTTTTGTATCAGACTCCCAGTTCCCGACTTATTTTAGCTTGATTCCAGAAAGGTAAATCGAAATGTCAAAAAAATTTGACTGGCTCGAGAATAAAAAAAATGCCAAATTGAAAATTCCAAAACACGAGCCCCTTTATTTCATGGGGAAAAAACCTGACTCGAAGTAGAAGGGGTCAGGGTTTGGAAATGAAAAGGCGATAATTTCCCAATATAACTTTTTTCTAATCTATATAAAGCGAGATGTTTGAAAAGAAAGAGAAAAAACGCATCATATCACGCATAAAAACCCCCTCGCGGAAAAAACCTGGACAAGTACATTTGTTGACCGCCGTTCCCATATTTTTCCACGAATATACATACACTGCAAAAACCTGTTCTCGCAAAAATCCCTAAGAAAATCAAATCCTATCAAAAAGTAAGAAAAGTGACCACTCTCAAAAAATGTATCAAATAAATTCAAATCACACAAAACAAAATGAGTTAATCCTCACGAAAAGCTAAGGTTGGGTTTCGCAAAAAGTTATAAAATAAATTGAGCTATACTAAAATAGATGTGGCCAAGTACGGGAGGCTTTATCGTGTGATAAAATCTTCAAATAATGTTGAATATTGATAGAGAAAAGAATCATGTTCGAAAATGCAGTTGTTTTACCAACCAGAATGAAAATAAAAACTCTGTATCAATAAGGGTCCGAAGCAAAAAAAGATTGCAAACGAAAAAAAATTAGATGAAAAAGAATTTCGGCCGAAGTACTTGGCGAGGTTGTCACCATGACCGATACATTATGTAAATTAAGTGAAAAAACATTCGTCAAGTACTTCGGCCGAATTCTTTTTCAATCTAATTTTTTTCTATGTTTTATAAAACAATTTGTAGGTCAAGGATGATGCATCATATTCTTCCGTCATTTCATCTTTGAAAGAATAATAATTCTGAGGCTCCTGACAGTTTTATTAAAATTGCTCATTCAAGTAAAAATCAAATAAAAAGTTATGGACCGGACAAGTACTTTGTGCGTATACGCTCAACGTACGGTGGTGAACGTTCATCAAATTTTTACCAATCAAAGAAAACTGTGCTATCATGTACGAACATAAATTAAAGCCTTTTTTTAACATTACAAAAGTACGGGATCTTATGCGAAACTTCCTGTTCCTGCGTTTGTGTGTCAAGTTTTCGACTGGTTTCTGAATGTTTTTCGTTGTTTTAGCCACGGCGCAGGCAATGTTGTTTCATTAGGTCATATAAGTAAATACTATTTGGCAACATTGGTCGCGCCATAACCAAAACAAAAGTAGCTACTCGACTTACAAGGAAAGGTACTTTGGTGTCCCCCTCCGATTTTGATAATTTTTATATATGTTATAGTCCATCGAAAATTAAGAGACACGTAATTTTTTTTATCGGCTTAAAGTTATTTTTAAGGGGTGAAATCGACCCCCAAAGTTGAGCATGTTTTGCATCTGGTAGAGTGTTTCATATAGAAGCACTTAACCGATCGTAACGAAACCAATTGCAAAACGTTTTTCACGTCAAATAACCTGTATATAATGTTCAACTTCTTATGCACCCCTATTACATGGGGATGATTCACCCCCGAATATCCAGAATTCTTTTGTATAAAAAAAACTTGCAATCCGATTTCAATAAAACAAACGCCATTTTGCAGAGCAAAAAAAATAAAATTGACGTATTTTTGGGTTTTTCTCAGATTAAAAAAATTAAGGGGGTAAAACACCCTTAAAATGTCAAATTTCATTTTGAGCACTGTCCCCTTCCGATTTCAATATTTTTTTTATAAAATGTAGCTTATCGAAAAATAAGACCACCTATTATTTTTATTGGCTCAAAATTATTTTTAAGGCGTGAAATCAACCCCCAAAGTTGGGCATGTTTTGCATCTGGTAGAGTGTTTCATATAGAAGCACTCAACCGATCGTAACGAAACCAATTGCAAAACATTTTTCACGTCAAATAACCTGTATATAATGTTCAACTTCTTATGCACCCTTACTTACTGCAGGGGGGTGAACCACCCCCTGACATTCATAATTTTTTGTATAAAAGAAAAATTGTCATTCGATTTCAATGGAAAAACCAACATTTTGAAAAGCAAAAAAAAATTATAGTGAATGTGTCTAGATTTTTCCAATAAAAAAAATTAAGCGGGTAAAACACCCCTAAAATCTCAAATTTCATTTTACGCACTTAAATGATAAAATTCAATTCAATTGGTCTCATTATCATTGCGTATCGACTTATATGCTAAATAATATTTATTTCGCATGTACATCGGCTTTTTAATTATATGAAAAATTGAGTACTCCTACATCTTCGGTGGTCGTGAGCTTCACGATTTTTTATTTTTGTATACACATGGTCTGTACACAAATATATATATATAGGTTATACATAGGCGCTAAAATCTTTCATGTAGTAAAAATAGATTCCAATTCAAATTTTCGTTTCAATTATCATTCCTGAACTTAATGATTATATTTTGAACAGTAATGATGTTCTTCGAAGAAATGTTTGAAACAAAGTGACTTTTTACACCATGAACATCTTACTACAGCCACATTTGTGCAGCCTTCAATTTCACATTGTGTTTGAGATGACATACCAAAAGCGAATTCAACGGGATTTTCGAAATGCTCAGGTCGTTCTTCTATGTACCCACTTTTGAACCAGGCATATCGAAATAAATTTTCGTACCTCGGAGATGATAATTGATTATGTACTAGAGATTGCAGCTTGATTATATTATTTCGTAAATGTAGACTTAAATCATAATCAAGTAACATGACACTGTCTGAAAAATGTCTGACATAATTTTTCCAAATTCTAAATCCGAAGACATCAAGTGGCTGGATATTCCCTGTTGTTCCTTTCGGTATGATCATTGTAACAATTTCTTTGTTATGTGGTGTAACTTCCGTGACAACACTAGGGCAATGTCCACTCCATGAGTCTATTAAAAGCACACTTTTCTCACCGACATTTGGGAAGAACACTTCTTGAAGCCATACTTTGAAATGTTCTATAAATCAATATGTAAAAATTAATAGCACATCTATTTTTTATATTTGAATATTACATACCAACGTACCTGATGTAGCCTTGCCAGATTTTGAAACACTTATAAAAACATTGGGAGGTCGAAAAATGGTTCGTTCTACGATTGGCCCCAACCGCCCGGATGGCTCTTTTAAAATTATCAGAAGAGGTGACAACAATTTTCCTGCTGCTGATATTGTCGGCTGGATGGTGTAGCTATGGGTTGTCGCTGAAACGGATTGTACAAGGCATTCTACTTGTTTTGTACCTTCTTCTGTTAACGTTCGCCCTGAATGGACTTCTAATTGGAAACCACTTTGATCAGAATTATAAATATTTTCCAAGCCATATTCCTCAATTTTCAATTGAACTGCGGAGACAAATTTATTAGCATCGTTTTGTAATATGTCCTTTGATTCGAGAGTCTTTCTTGTCACGAATTTATTTATTTTTCTACTTGTTATTCGATGAACTTTTTTAAACTTTTTTATCCATGTTGGCGAAGCCCTGAAACGCAAATTCTCATGCCCAATCAATTTTTGGGCTTGTAATGCCCATCTCCGAAGATCGATATCGTGTACAATGAGACCTGCTTCTATGGCGCTTTTTAAATTATCGATTGTATATTCAGAAATGCGCGACAATTTTTCCTTGTAAGTTCCGCCTTTATTAATTTGTTGAGCCCAGCGCCTTAATTGGCGCACAGATTTAACGAGTTTAAATCGGTTTTGGACTGTTTCTATTTTCCTATTTTGTTTCGTTTTTGCACTTCTCCAGTACTCAACAGCTCTTTGTTTGTAGTCGTAGCTCAAATCTTCTTCATCGTCAGTACACGTTTCAGGGCTTAATGGAGATTCTCCAAGACCCCATTCGATGTCATTATCTTCGACAGGTTCTACTATGACATCTCTAAACGGTTCTTGAAAATCTAATGTCGTATCTTCGACGATTTCTAACTGATTGAACTCTGCCATAGAGGCCTTCAGAATTTCCGCGAAACTCTCTTTCAATTCCACTTCATTATTGTTAACAGGACTGTCAGGAATGTTCATTACCTCGAATGTAAGAAACAACAGTCTTATTACGTTCATTGGATTGATGGACATGTTAATAACAATACGGTATTCACGATAGCGGACACGATAATGACTGATCAACAGTCGAACAGCAACTTAACTTCTGGAATAATATAAAGTCAGTTTTACCTTTTTCATCTTGAGTGGGCGGTTTGATCTGACATCACCACGAAAACAGCATTTTTATTTGGTTTTCGGATATACCTCAAACATTAGCCTGAGCGAACTGGCTTTTTCAAGAATACTTGGGGTCGAGCCACTATAGCGGTTCTTGATATGAATAAGAATATGGCAAGGCATGAGCCAGCTTTGTTTACATTCTGGGCGGTGAATTGCTGATGCGACTCTTTTGATATTTGAGTTTTTTTTTTATTTTCGTAAATCGTTCAAAATAGAAACTTATATAAATAGAACGGATACCAACACTTCTTTATAAACGTGAAGCATGTCAGAAGGGCAGCGGATGTACATGCGAAATAAATATTATTTAGCATATAAGTCGATACGCAATGATAATGAGACCAATTGAATTGAATTTTATCATTTAAGTGCGCAAAATGACATTTGAGATTTTAGGGGTGTTTTACCCCCTTAATTTTTTTTATTCGAAAAATCTAGACACATTCACTATAATTTTTTTTTGCTTTTCAAAATGTTGGTTTTTCCATTGAAATCGAATGACAATTTTTCTTTTATACAAAAAATTATGAATGTCAGGGGGTGGTTCAGCCCCCTGCAGTAAGTAAGGGTGCATAAGAAGTTGAACATTATATACAGGTTATTTGACGTGAAAAACGTTTTGCAATTGGTTTCGTTACGATCGGTTGAGTGCTTCTATATGAAACACTCTACCAGATGCAAAACATGCCCAACTTTGGGGGTTGATTTCACGCCTTAAAAATAATTTTGAGCCAATAAAAATAATAGGTGGTCTTATTTTTCGATAAGCTACATTTTATAAAAAAAATATTGAAATCGGAAGGGGACAGTGCTCAAAATGAAATTTGACATTTTAAGGGTGTTTTACCCCCTTAATTTTTTTAATCTGAGAAAAACCCAAAAATACGTCAATTTTATTTTTTTTGCTCTGCAAAATGGCGTTTGTTTTATTGAAATCGGATTGCAAGTTTTTTTTATACAAAAGAATTCTGGATATTCGGGGGTGAATCATCCCCATGTAATAGGGGTGCATAAGAAGTTGAACATTATATACAGGTTATTTGACGTGAAAAACGTTTTGCAATTGGTTTCGTTACGATCGGTTAAGTGCTTCTATATGAAACACTCTACCAGATGCAAAACATGCTCAACTTTGGGGGTCGATTTCACCCCTTAAAAATAACTTTAAGCCGATAAAAAAAATTACGTGTCTCTTAATTTTCGATGGACTATAACATATATAAAAATTATCAAAATCGGAGGGGGACACCAAAGTACCTTTCCTTGTTAGGAGATCCCAGAAGCAATGCACCAACTGCATGCCCTACGTTGCCGGTACGTCCATATTGATATCTTCTCAGTCACCAAAGAAATACTTGTCCTAGTACCGATATCAAAAATTTTACTGCTGCACGTAACTTAGATGTCGATCTTTTTTCATTTTTTTTAGACTTTTGATACTTCTTACACACCAATTAAAAGTGGCAATTTTCTCATCTTGATAACGCTGATTTTTTAATGTTTTGATTCTTGTTTTGTTCTGTGGAAATAAATTCAAAGTAACATTTATTGTGAAGTCTGGTTTTTTGGCTGGATATTTCGTGATCTATATGGTTGGTTTCCCTCCGGGATATGAATAAAATTAGTAAACATTAAACAAAAAAAATTAAGTGGGGTTTTGGACTTTTTGTGATATCATAGGGAAACGAAGGACCACCAATGTACTTGTCCAGGTTTTTTTCCCCGGGAGGGGATTTTTGCTATTTTTGATTTTCTCAGGGATTTTTACGAGTAATGTTTTTGCAGTATATGTATATTCGTGGAAAAATATGGGAACTGCGGTCAACAAATGTACTTGTCCAGGTTTTTTCCGCGAGGGGGATCTTTATGCATGATATGATTCGTTTTTTCTCGTTCTTTTCGAACATCCCGCTTTCTATAGATTAGAAAAAGGTTATATTGGGAAATTATCGCTTTTTCATTTCCAAACCCTAACCCCTTCTACTTCGAGGCAGGTTTATTCCTCATGAAATAAAGGGACACGTGTTTTGGAATTTTCAATTTGGCATTTTTTTAATTCTCGAGCCAGTCTAATTTTTTTGACATTTCGCTTTACCTGTCTGGAATCAGGCTAAAATAAGTCGGGAACTTGGAGTCTGATACAAAAATTTACAAAGCATTTGAGGGCTAGATTAGAGCAGTCAGAAATTTTCCATAGAATTTGTAGCTATTTAAATTTGTGTTTATCAAAGAAATATATTAAATAGCAGTATCTTCTGGTTATAATTGTAGATTTGTGGTAAAAAATATTACGCTTATTTCAGCTTGTTGATAAAAATGGATCGACTTTTTTCGAAATTTTTCATTTTTGATTAATGATAAAATAAAAAACCAGTTTCACGTATGTTTAGAGAAAACATATTGAATCTATTGTGAAAAAAGTTTACGCATTTTTTTATTATTATTTTTATTAACAAGGTGGAATCAATATTCTCATTGAATATAGAAAAGTTCAAATAGTATGTTATGGGAACACCAAAACAATATATTGAACAAAGCGGACAAACTCAGACCAGGATCGTACCCAAGAGAATGAAATGAATTTAGTTGTATTAGGCATATTAGCTTCGAGCAAATTTTGATACCATCAAAACCAGAGAGACTGTAGAGGAAAGCCTTTGGAATACAATTTTTTCAATTTATTATGCCATAATCGGAGCTAAAAAGTGGAAATACTTAGCACACATGTCTCCTCTTCACAAAATGTTCAAAGTTTGTAGATATCGACTACATTCCAATGATACAAATTTTGATACTATCAAAAGAAGAAGAGCACCCGAAGACTTTCTGAAACAACTTTTTAAATTTATTATGCCACTACTAAAGTGGAAATGTGAAAAAACATAGTGCACTTTAAGCCCAACAAAGTTCAGAAAATTTGGATGTATCTATTGCGTTCCGAGGACAGAAATTTTAATCCCATCCAAAAATGAACAACCGAAGACTTTTTGTAATAAATTTTTCAATTCATAATGCACAATCAGAGACAGAAAGTGGAAATACTTGGTCCACATGTCGCTTCACAAAATGTTAAAAGTTTGTAGGTATCGGCTACACTCCCATGATACAAATTTTGATATTGCTAACAATAATGGCCGTGAAAGCCTCAAAACTAGAACTTACAGATATTTTAATATTATCTTTGAATTTTGAAACGTTCAGAAAGTATGTTATGGATATTTTAAAACAATAAATTCAACAAAGCGGGCAAACTTAGATCAGTACTATGCCCAAGAAAATGGATCGAGTTGAGTTGTACCAGTTCATCCGTAGAGCAAATCTTTTTGAAAATATTTTTCAATTAGTTATGCCACAATAGCAGCCAAAAAGTAGAAATACTGAGCACACATGTTGCTCCAGGAAATTTCCAAAGTTTGTAAGTATACGTTGCGTTCCAATGAAACAAATTTTTATACTTCCAGAAAAAAAGAAACCAAAGACTTTCTGACAATTTTTTGGATTAATCATGCTACAACTCATGCATACCACACATTGGGCTCAATAAAGTTTATGAATTTTGCATGTAGCCATTACTTTTCGAAGCCAAATTTTAATCTCATCCAAAAATGAGCAACTGAAGAATTTTCATAATAAAATTTTCAAGTCCTAATAATGCCACTATTCAAGCCAAAAAGTGGAAATATTGGGCACACTTGTCACTTCACAGATATTTCAAAGTTTGTACGTATCTGTTGCAATTCAATGATACAAATGTTGATAATATCAGTAAAAACACATCAGAAGACTTCCTAAAACAATTTTTCAACATTTATTATGCTACAACTAAAGTGGAGAAGTGAAAAAATATAGCTCAATAGAGCCGAATGAAATTCTGAAATTTTGCATATATTCATGGCGTTCCGAAGACAATAATTTTGATCCCATTGACAAATGAGCAACCACAGAATTTTCATAACAAAATTTTTAATTCATAATGCCACAGTCGGAGCCAAAAAGTGGAAATACTTGGTACATTTGTTGCTTTACAGAATTTCCAAAGTCTGTAGGTATCCGTTGCAATCCAATGATACAAATTTTGATATCAGTAAAAAAACATATGAAGACTTCCTGAAACAATTTTTCCACATTCATTATGCTACAACTAAATTAGGGAATTGAAAAAATGTAGCGCACATTGGGTCCAACAAAATTCTGAAATTTTACATGTATGCATGGCATTCTGAAGCCAGTAATTCTTAACCCAACGACAAATGAGCAATCGAAGAATTTTCATAACAAAATTTTCAATTCCTAATGCCATAATCAAAACCAAAAAGAGAAAATACTTAGCACATCTGTCGCTTCATAGAATTTTCAAAGTCTGTAGGTATCTATTGCAATTCAATTATACAAATTTTGATAATATCAGTAAAAACACATCGGAAGGCTTCCTGAAACAATTGTTTAAAATTCATTATGCAACAACTAAAGCGGTTATGTGAGAGAATATAAAGCATATTGAGCCAAACAAAATTCTAAAAGTTTGCATATATCCATGGTGTTCCGAAAACAATATTTTTGATCCCATTGACAAATGAGCAACCGAAGAATTTTCATAACAAAATCTTCAATTCATAATGCTAAAATCGGAGGCAAAAAGTAGAAATACTTGGTACATTTATCGCTTCACAGAATTTCCAAAGTCTGTAGGCATTCGTTGCAATCCAAAGATATAAATTTTGATAATGTCAGAAAAAATACATCGGAAGACTTTCTGAAATAATTTTTTAAAATACATTATGCTACAATTAAAGCGGGGATGTGAAAAAATATAGAGCATATTGAGCCAAACAAAATACTGAAATTTTGCATATATCCATGGTGTTCCGAAGACAATATTTTTGATCCCATTGACAAATGAGCAACCGCAGAATTTTCATAACAAAATGTTCAATTCATAATGCTACAATCGGAGCCAAAAAGTGGAAATACTTGGTACATTTGTCGCTTCACAGAATTTCCAGAGTCTATAGGTATTCGTTGCAATCCAAAGATACAAATGTTGATAATACCAGGATATGGAGTATATAGCGCCATAGTCTTTTGACATAAAGATATATTATACGAGCCATTTTCACATAAAGATATATCGTTACTTACTACGGTTATCATCCAGATGCATCCATATATATCCAGATGCAGGTTGACAGTGTATTTGTCTATTAACTCATTAAACGCGAGATGATTCTATACCATATTTTGGATAGAAAACGACGTCGAAAATCTTTTGAAATGGACCAACAATTATCATGCAAGGAACATTTTATGATGTATAAATCTTATTATGGCAAGCGAGGAACATTTTATAATAAAGAGGAAAGGAAACAATAAAATAAATTGTCAACGGTGTAGAGTTAAAAAAAATATTTATTACACGCTGCTCAAAACTCGGCATGATAATAACAAACTTTGCCATATACATTTTTTTGACACTCATTATTAGTTTTATAGAGTTTCTTTTCCAAATTTACATCGATTCACACCAATCATGATTAACAGTTCGACGTGCACCATTTCATAGTTATCAAAGAACCGAAAAGAATGATTTCTCAAGAAATCTTATACGAGGAACATTTAATCGCGAAAGAGAAAAGAGATCGCTTTCGTTTCCGTCGTAGAGTTTAGTGTGGAAAATAAAAACTGCAGGGTTAACAATAATAAAAAAATACATATTCATTTCAGCACTGTTCGAAAGTTGATTAAAAGCACTTCACTACTTTCACACCATCACTTTCTTATTATTACTGTAACCAAGAGTTGATCGAACCTAACCACGATATTTATAACCTCACAACTGTTCGTGAAAAAACATTAATATTTTCAATACTGTTTAAGCTACGAGATTCCAATTAGTCGCGATCGAAAGGGGAAAAAAAATCAAGAGACTCGATAGAGTCTCGGGACAAGTACATTTGACAGCTCTGTCGTCTACTGGCCCGAGGCTCGCCAGAGTATATTATCTCTGAATAAAATAAATTTCGGTGGTGGGGGTAAAAACTGAAAGTCATTTTCTCGAATTACGAAGCTCAGGAGACAGATGATAACTTGAAAATTGAACTGGAGACTAATTAAGAAAAAATCTTTCGATTGAGCTTTAAATCAGCTCGATTGATGCCGTATTTGCTGAGAAAAAGCTTTGCACAGGCTCAAAATTATGCAAAAATTCCAACACATCGAAGAATTTGCCGTGTCTGTATATGTCCCAATGAAAGGTCTCAGCGTGCCTATCGAGATTCTGATTGGTCACGAGTGTGGTCATTTCCCTGTGTTCCCAAACCGGTAAACCAGTGTGCACACGAGTGATGTTTTTGAACGTGTCCCTGTGACTACATTCCTCTGCACCCATACCAGGGAAAGTTTGAATGTTTGACCAGTGTGACGGTAGTTTTGACTTTTGACAGTGTAAAGTGCGAGTCGTGTAAATCGCGTGCTTTTTAGATTGTGAAAAATCGTGATTCATAAATAATTTAAATATATAAATAGTGCGAAAAAACGGTAATATATAAATATTGCGAAATGTGATAATAATACTTTTTAATATCTCGGAATTAATCATCAGCTAAATTAAAAAAGATAACCTCGCACCCGCTGGTGAAATCATTTTTGTTTCGGATTCCAGAAAAGCCAAATAAAAGCAAACCTCACCACTCGTTGAGGTTATCATTTTTATTTTTCCGTATAAAATAATCCGAATAAAACCGTTAATTAGTGTGGCCGGAATAACTGCTAGAAAATACAACGAACATAACCTTAAAAATTAGTGTTATACGTTCTGAAAATGTGTGAACTCGCAAATAATGATGTTGAAGTTTCAATCTAGAACGCAACGATTTTTTTTTTTAATCATGTCACTTAAATTTTTCTTGCAGATCAAAAGATTGTTTTTTTCCAAAAGTGAGTGTATGAAAATAGTTGTGACAAGATGTATCATGTGCTGATAAATAAAAACCTGTAAAAATATTAATTGTTGATGAAATACTTTAATTATAAAAATTTGACAAATAACTTTTGTCGTGAAATCATGATTTTCAATACTTTTCAGGTGCGGTCTACAAATAAACATAAAATTTCCAATATTCTGCAGGTTGTGCTCAGTTCCTACGATTTTTCTGTTCGGCTTCAAGGAATTTACCAATATACTGAAGGCGCTGTGAGCTGTGAATTGGGCTGAGATTCTCTGCTTCGACAATTTGATCTAAAAAAACTGGTGAAACTTAAAGCAATGAAGCATTTGCTATTCCTTGCGGAAACAAGAGATGCCTTATTTCCTTTGCATACAAGGATCACCGCTTCGTTACTGCGAGCTGTGCTAAGTTCCTTCGCTCTTTCTTTTTGGCATCGCACTACATATTTTATATTGAGCTGGGGTTTTACTGATTATGTCAGCGTAAATATTCAAGGATCATCTGTTATCATGTAAAAATTTTAGGATTCGGAACTGTTCAGAAAAAAATAAGTTATATCCTGGCCAAAAATCCCCTCCCCGGGGAAAAAACCTTGGACAAGTACATTTGTTGACCCCTGTTTCCATTTGTTTTCACAGAAAAAAATTACCCAAAAAAGTACAAAATTTTTAAAAAATTGGCAAGATTGCGATAGGAAAAAGAAGATTGTTTCTATAAAATAACTATACTCCAAATGACAAATAGAAATGAAAAACTTCACATATTTTATCGAGATCCCAAGAAAAAAAATAACAATGCCCATCGTGAGTGTCTGGTAAAAAACAGAGTCTACAAGTAAATGATCAATTTGCGCATAAAAAAAATAATTACTTTACAAAAACAGAAATGGAAAAGCCAATGATTTACGTTCAACACTAAAATTTATAATATCAATAATAGAACAAGTATTTTATTGTCGCTTGAGGATGGAGTATTTAAAAAAAAGCAAAAATTAGTTGGTTATTGAAAAAAGTCACCAATGTACAAAAATAAAAATCGGTCAAAAGAACAGAGTCCAGAAAAAAAAAATCGGGATGAAAAAAAACTTGAAGAAAAAAATTTCGAACGAAAAAAATTAGATTGAAAAAAAAATTTCGGCCGAAGTACTTGGCGAGTTTTTTTGCTTAGCTTGGATCACGTAATGTATTTCATGTAATGTTGTATGTGTTATAAACTCGCCAAGTACTTCGCGCATTTTTCATGCATTGTATCTACACGTATGTACCACACAAATTAATTGCAAAGATTACACACAAACTTGGCGTGCATGGTTTTCAAATGTCAGTTCGCCGAAGGAACGCTCCATCCATCTGTACATTGGGCGAATTCAAATACTCCTTCATTTTATTTTTTCTCCATCCCAGCATCCTTCATCCGACCATACACGAACCCATTTACTCTCCTGCCTATTTATTCATTCGTCCAAACCATCTATTCATTTAGCCCATCTAATCGTCCGTCCGCACGTACAAAAAATCTGATTCCGTCATCCATCCATTCATTTTTCTATCTGTCTGTCGATTCCATCGATGAATTTATTCATCCAACTCACCTATTCTACTCAGCCTGTGGGACTATTCATTCATGCCATCCACCCGTTTCATCGATCCATTTATCTGATTGTCCATGTCTTTTATTCATTTAATCCAACCCTTCATTCATCCCATCCATTCATCGATTCACCGATTCAATTATCCAATCCGTTCGTCGACATATACCGTTCAGCTATCAACTATTCATTCATTTCATTCATCCATCTTTCCTGTTCGTCTCATTGGATTATCCATTTCATCAATACAACCTAGTCATTGATTTCGTCCAGCAGATCATTAATGGGGACTCTCCTGTTCTATCCAGGGAATGGACTTCTTTCACTCACGATGGAAAAACTAGTTGAATATTATTCGGATAGCATATTTTATCAACTGCATCTTCCCGACCTTACATTTGAAAACCATGCACGCCAAGTTTGTGTGTAATCTTTGCAATTAATTTGTGTGGTACATACGTGTAGATACAATGCGTGCATTTGTACGCGTATTTGCACTTTTATATGTAAACATGTAATTGTTTTTTGTATCATTTTCTGTGGAATTTTGTTGTATGTTTATAAGTCCTTAGATAGCATAAAATCAGAATAACAATTTCTTTATATCCGCAGAATTATTCTTGAAGCCCTTGAGGCGACAACAACCTTTAGTAGGTACCATTCAAGGTGTACATGATTCCATGCAGAAACCCGTAATTCATTCACCATTCTTGGCTATATTAAAAAATCATTTCATTGTTTTTTC
>OZ022415.1:1860863-1928363 GCA_963989365.1 Rhimphoctona megacephalus | reverse complement strand
CATTTCAATAGGGTCAAAGCAAGAAAATCAAGAAACTCGGTAGAGTCTCGGGACAAGTGCATTGGCAGCTCTGTCGTCTGCTGGCCCGAGGCTCGCCGAGTCTATACTTCCTCTGAATAAAGCGATTCGCGGTGGTGGGGGTAAAATTGGCATGCCATTTTATCGAATTATGGAGCTCAGGAGCCGTTAGGTATTTCGAAAATTAAACTAGAGATTAATAGAGAAATTCTCCTTCGATTGAGCCTAAAATCAGCATGATCGGTGGCGTAATTGCTGAGAAAAAACTTTGCACAGGCTCAAGATTATGCTAAAATCTCTAATACATCGATGGATTCGTCGTATCTGTACATGCGCGTGCACCAACACAAGGAAGGACGATTTGTTGCCTTCCAGCTCTATGATTGGTTGCTACCGAATCCACGTTATTTTATATATCTGTAGCGTGAGTTTGTCAGTTGTGATGGTCATGAAAACACGGAGTTTTGACTTTACGAAGTGCGGGACAAAGACAATAAGTAAAAACTTTCATCGCACAGTTCGGTGTAAAATAATAAACTTTAGTTTATTAAAAGTGGTTATGTGATCAAGTCTCTGATTTGATTTATCCATTCTGTACATCGGAACGTGCGAGCGAAGTTTTGAAACCCGATGTGTCGGACTTACAAGCCATTTAGATAAAGTTGTAAAATGTTAAATTTTATAGTTCAGTGAATATACCATCCCATAATACCGGTGAAAGAATTTTCGTTCGTTAAAAATGATTTTTACTATAATAACGCATGCATATATAGGATTTGCGATAAAAAACATAACCTGAACCGCTAGTCTGTCTGAGTGTTAATAAATAACGAAACATGCGTAAAGATATTGATAAATTAAGAAAAAAAGATGTCGGCATTCAGCGGAAAAAAAGGGTTGAGTATTGAATTTATACGATAAAGTTATACGTCTGCCAATAACATTTATAAGTATTTTGATATCCAGCAACAAAAATAGGTCCGATAACCTATATCTCCGCTTTTTTTTCCAATCTTAAATTTTATTCCTCTATGAGGAAATAGCACGCAAATATTACGTTGATGAATTCAAATAAACCATCGAAATTTTAAGTCAAATAAAATGTGTACAAACTAAATTTGTTGTGGAATGTTTATTTTAAAAAATTGTCCTATTTTTTTTCCATTTATTTCAGGTTTGCCCTACGGTCACTTTTTTGGCTGATTGGTATGCAATGGTTCCATACCAAATATGTGTATTTCTAGTTCTTCACTTCGACTGTGGCAACATGAATTAAAAAATTTGTTACAGTCTGACTGCTCATTTCTGCATGGGATCAGAATCTCTGTCTCCGTGACGCAATGGATACATTCAAACATTGAAAAATTTTGCTGGGCCCAATGAATGCTCAGTTTTTCATCAATTTTCCACTTTGGTTGTAGCGTTATAAATGCGAAAAGTTGTTTTAAGAAGACTTTGGGTATACTTTTTCTGATGGCATCAAAATTTGTACCACTTAAATGCAACGAATACCTATAAACTTTAAAAATTTAGTAAAGTTTAATGTGTGCCAAGTATTTCAACTTTTTGTCTCTGATTGTGGTATTATGGATTGAAAAGTTTATTACAAAAAGTCTTTTGTCCCTCGATTTGGGATGGGATCAAAATTTCTGTCATTGAATCACAATAGATACATAAAAAATAGGTTTTGTGATAATAAATTTCACAAGTTGTTTCAGAAAGTCTTCAGGTGCTTTCTTTTCGATAGTATCAGAATTTATGTCATTAAAATGCAACTGATACCTGTAATCTTTGAATACTTTATAAAGCGACATGTGTGCTAAGTATTCCCACTTTTGTCTCTGACTGTGGTAATATGAATTGAAAAATTTGTGACAAAAAGTTTCCATTCGCTTGTTGCTGGATGGGATCAAAATTGCCATCTTCGGAACACTATGGATACATCCAAAATTTATAAATTTTGATGGATTGATAAATTTTGTTTGCTAGATTCTTTCACTTTGTCGCTTTAGTTGTGGCATAATAAATTTTGAAAAGTGGTTTCAGAAAGTCTTCCGATGTTCTTTTTCTGATTTTATTAAAATTTGCATCATTCGATTGCAACAGACACCTACAAGCTTTGAAAATTCTGTGAAGCGATGCGTGTGGCAAGCATACTTACTTTTTGCTTCGAATGTGTCATTATGAATTGAAAAACTCGTTATAAAAAATATTCATTCGTTTATTCCTGGATGGGATCAAAACTGCTGTCCTCGGAACACTATGGATATATCCAAAATTTTAAAATTTTGTTGAGCCCGCGGTCCGCTAGATTGTTTCACTTTGTCACTTTGATTATGGCACAATAAATTTTGAAAAGTGGTCTCGGAAAGTCTTCCGATCTTCTTTTTCTGATTTCATCAAAATTTGTATCATCAGATTGCAATGGATACCTAGAAGCTTTGAAAATTCTGTGAAGCGATATGTGCGAAGAATACCTTGGCTCTGAATGTGGCATTATGAATTGAAAAATTTGTTACAAACAGTCTTTGGTTGCTCATTTCTGGATGAAATAAAAATTCAGAACGCAATGTATACATCCAAAAATTTTGAATGTTGTTGAGCGCAATGTGCTGTATGTTTTTTTACTTTTCTGCTTGAGTTGTGGCACAATAAATTTGAAAAGGTATTTCATAAAGTCTTTGGGTGCTCTTTTTCATAAGTATTAAAATTTTTATCATTTGGAATGCATCGGATACTAAAAAACTTTAGAAGCTTTCAGAAGCGACAGATGTGTTGTGTATTTCCAAGTTTGGCTGTGATTGTGGCATTATAAATTGAAAAATCGTGATTCAGAAAGATTTTCTAGCTATCAAGAGACTCGGTAGAGTCTCGGGACAAGTACATTGACAGCTCTGTCGTCTGCTGGCCCGAGCTCGCCGAGTCTATACTTTCTCTGAATAAAACGATTCGCGGTGGTGGGGGTAAAATTGACATGCGTTTTCGTTTAATTACGAAGCTCAGGAGCCATTTGATGCTTTGAAAATTGAACTGGAGACTAATTTTGAAATTCTCTATCGATTGAGCCTAAGATTAGCATGATTGGTGGCGTAATTGCTGAGAAAAAACTTTACACAGGTCAAAATTACCCATTTTTCTATCATTGTGTGAAGGATTTTTGACGTGTCTGTATACAACACCATCAAAGGCCTCTTGAAGCCTCTCGAGTTTCTGATTGGTTGGTGTCTGTATCTGTGATAACACCATCAAAGACCTCTTGAAGCCTCTCGAGTTTCTGATTGGTTGGTGTCTGTATCTGTGATAATACCATTAAAGGTGTGTGATCTGTGGTCGTGTTCGTTGGGTCTCATTTTGATGTGAACAAGTGCGCATGCGCATAATGATGCGCAACACACAACTGCGCAATGAAACGAGTCATGCGCAATGTGTGAATCTGTGTGAAACGGAATTCAAAAAATAAATGATGAAAACAGTCCAGGACGTGTGGAACAGTTTGGTTATAAACAGTAATAAATAACCGTTTTAACGCGCATTCGTCGTAAAATCGGGAATCAGTGACAAAATTCAGAAAAATCAATCGGGATAAGTGATAAGTGACAATATAGTATTTATTAAATTGTTTTTTGAGGTTTGAAAGTTTGATCGAAGTTTCGTAAAAACAGTGTGGGATGTGTGAGTTTGGTTAAATAATACTTATAATCGTTGAAACGTTTTTACTTGTTTAATCGCCACTTGTCTATTATTCTTCGTTTGTGTCAGGCTAGAAAAAATGTGTGATATCCATTATAAATTTGGAACTATGGTTGAAGAAAGATATATTTTTTTTCCCCTTTCGATCGCGACTAATTGGAATCTCGTGGCTTAAACAGTATTGAAAATATTAATGTTTTTTCACGAACAGTTGTGAGGTTATAAATATCGTGGTTAGGTTCGATCGAATCTTGGTTACAGTAATAATAAGAAAGTGATGGTGTGAAAGTAGTGAAGTGCTTTTAATCAACTTTCGAACAGTGCCGAAATGAATATGTATTTTTTATTATTGTTAACCCTGCAGTTTTTATTTTCCACACTTAACTCTACGACGGAAACGAAAGCGATCTCTTTTCTCTTTCGTGATTAAATGTTCCTCGTATAAGATTTCTTGAGAAATTATTCTTTTCGTTTCTTTGATAACTATGAAATGGTGTACATTGAACTGTTAATCATGATTGGTGTGAATTGATGTAAATTTGGAAAAGAAACTCTATAAAACTAATAATGAGTGTCAAAATAATGTATATGGCAAAGTTTGTTATTATCATGCCGAGTTTTGAGCAGTGTCTAATAAATATTTTTTTTAACTCTACACCGTTGACAATTTATTTTATTGGTTCCTTTCCTCTTTATTATAAAATGTTCCTCGCTTGCCATAATAAGATTTGTACATCATAAAATGTTCCTTGCATGATAATTCTTGGTCCATTTCAAAAGATTTTCGACGTCGTTTTTCTATCCAAAATATGGTCTAGAATCATCTCGCGTTTGATGAATTAATAGACAAATACACTGTCAACCTGCATCTGGATATATATGGATGCATCTGGATGATAACCGTAGTAAGTAACGATATATCTTTATGTCAAAATGGCTCGTATAATATATCTTTATGTCAAAAGACTATGGCGGTATATACTCCATATCCTGGTATTATCAAAATTTGTATCTTTGGAATGCAACGAATACCTATAGACTCTGGAAATTCTGTGAAGCGACAAATGTACCAAGTATTTCTACTTTTTGGCTCTGATTGTAGCATTATGAATTGAACATTTTGTTATGAAAATTCTTCGGTTGCTCATTCGTCAATGGGATCTCAAAAATATTGTCTTCGGAACACCATGGATATATGCAAAATTTCAGAATTTTGTTTGGCTCAATATGCTCTATATTTTTTCACATCCCCGCTTTAGTTGTAGCATAATATATTTTAAAAAATTACTTCAGAAAGTCTTCCGATGTGTTTTTTCTGACATTATCAAAATTTATATCTTTGGATTGCAACGAATGCCTACAGACTTTGGAAATTGTGTGAAGCGACAAATATACCAAGTATTTCTACTTTTTGCCTCCGATTTTAGCATTATGAATTGAAAATTTTGTTATGAAAATTCTTCGGTTGCTCATTTATCAATGGGATCAAAAATATTGTCTTCGGAACACCATGGATATATGCAAACTTTCAGAATTTTGTTTGGCTCAATATGCTCTATATTTTCTCACATCCCCGCTTTAGTTGTAGCATAATGAATTTTAAACAATTGTTCCAGGAAGCCTTCCGATGTGTTTTTACTGATATTAACAAAGTTTGTATAACTGAATTGCAATGGATACCTATAGACTTTGAAAATTCTGTGAAGCGACAGATGTGCTAAGTATTTTCTCTTTTTGGTTTTGATTATGGCATTAGGAATTGAAAATTTTGTTATGAAAATTCTTCGATTGCTCATTTGTCGTTGGGTTAAGAATTGCTGGCTTCAGAATGCCATGCATACATGTAAAATTTCAGAATATTGTTGGACCCAATGCGCACTACATTTTTTCAATTACCTAATTTAGTTGTAGCATAATGAATTTTGAAAAATTGTTTCAGGAAGTCTTCCGATGTTTTTTTTTCTGATATTATCAAAATTTGCATGACTGGATTGCAACGGATACCTACAGACTTTGGAAATTCTGTAAAGCAACAAATGTCCCAAGTGTTTCCACTTTTTGGCTCCGATTGTGGTATTATGAATTAAAAATTTTGTTATGAAAATTCTGCGGTTGCTCATTTGTCAACGGGATCAAAATTATTGTCTTCGGAACACCATGAATATATGCAAAATTTTAGAATTTCATTCGGCTCTTTTGAGCTATATTTTTTCACTTCCCCACTTTAGTTGTAGCATAATAAATTTTGAAAAATTGTTTCAGAAAGTCTTCTGATGTGTTTTTACTGATATTATCAACATTTGTATCATTGAATTGCAACAGATACGTACAGACTTTGAAATATCTGTGAAGTGACAAGTGTGCCCAATATTTGCACTTTTTGGTTTGAATAGTGGCATTATTAGAACTTGAAAATTTTATTATGAAAATTCTTCAGTTGCTCATTTTTGGATGGGATTTAAATTTGGCTTCGAAAAGTAATGGCTACATGCAAAATTCATAAACTTTATTGAGCCCAATGTTTGAGTTGTAGCATGATTAATCCAAAAAATTGTCAGAAAGTCTGGTTCCTTTTTTTCTGGAGGTATAAAAATTTGTTTCATTGGAACGCAACGTATAGTTACAAACTTTGGAAATTTCCTGGAGCAACATGTGTGCTCAGTATTTCTACTTTTTGGCTTCTATTGTGGCATAACGAATTGAAAAATATTTTCAAAAAGATTTGCTCTACGGATGCAACAGGTACAACTCAACTCGATCCATTTTCTTGGGCATAGTACTTATATAAGATTGCCCGCTTTGTTGAATTTATTGTTTTAAAATATCCATAACATACTTTCTGAACTTTTCAAAATTCAAAGATAATATTAAAATATCTGTAAGTTCTAGTTTTGAAGCTTTCACGGCCATTATTATTAGAAATATCAAAATTTATATCATGGGAATGTAGCCGATACCTACAAACTTTTAACATTTTGTGAAGCGACATGTGCACCAAGTATTTCCACTTTCTGTCTCTGATTGTGCATTATGAATTGAAAAATTTATTACAAAAAGTCTTCGGTTGTTCATTTTTGGATGGGATTAAAATTTCTGTCCTCGGAACGCAATAGATACATCCAAATTTTCTGAACTTTATTGGGCTTAAAGTGCACTATGTTTTTTCACATTTCCACTTTAGTTGTGGCATAATAAATTTAAAAAGTTGTTTTAGAAAGTCTTCGGGTGCTCTTCTTCTTTTGATAGTGTCAAAATTTGTATCATTGGAATGTAGCCGATATCTACAAACTTTGAACATTTTGTGAAGAGGAGACATGTGTGCTAAGTATTTCCACTTCCTAGCTCCGATTATGGCATAATAAATTGAAAATAAATATATTGTTTTGGAGTTCCCATAACATACTATTTGAACTTTTCTATATTCAATGAGAATATTGATTCCACCTTGTTAATAAAAATAAGAATGAAAAAATGCGTGAATTTTTTTCACAATAGATTCAATATGTTTTCTCTAAACATACATCAAACTGGTTTTTTATTTTATCATTTCAAAAATGAAAAATTTCGAAAAAAGTCGCTCCATTTTTATCAACAAGCTGAAATAAGCGTAATATTTTTTACCACAAATCTACAAATATAACAAGGAGATACTGCTGTTTAATATGTTTCTTTGATAAACACAAATTCAAATAGCTACAAATTCTATGGAAAAGTTCTGACTGCTCTAATCTTGCCCTCAAAAGCTTTGTAAATTTTTGTATCAGACTCCAAGTTCCCGACTTATTTTAGCCTGATTCCAGAAAGGTAAAGCGAAATGTCAAAAAAATTTGACTGGCTCGAGAATAAAAAAAATGCCAAATTGAAAATTCCAAAACACGTGTCCCTTTATTTCATGGGGAAAAAACCTGACGCGAGGTCGAAGGGGTCAGGGTTTGGAAATGAAAAAGCGATAATTTCCCGATATAACCTTTTTCTAATCTATACAAAGCGAGATGTTTGAAAAGAAAGAGAAAAAACGAATCATATCATGCATAAAAATCCCCCTCGCGGGAAAAACCTGGACAAGTACATTTGTTGACCGCCGTTCCCATATTTTTCCACGAATATACATACACTGCAAACACATTTCTCGCAAAAATCCCTGAGAAAATCAAATCCTATCAAAAAGTAAGAAAAGTGACCACTCTCAAAAAATGTATCAAATAAATTCAAATCACACAAAACAAAATGAGTTAATCCTCGCGAAAAGCTAAGGTTGGGTTTCGCAAAAAGTAATAAAATAAATTGAGCTATACTAAAATATATGTGGCCAAGTACGGGAGGCGATATTGTGTGACATAAAATCTTCAAATAATGTTGAATGTTGATAGAGAAAAGAATCAAGTTCGAAAATGCAGTTGTTTAACCAACCAGAATGAAAATAAAAACTCTGTATCAATAAGAGTCCGAAGCAAAAAAAGATTGCAAATGAAAAAAAATTAGATGAAAAAGAATTTCGGCCGAAGTACTTGGCGAGGTTGTCACCATGACCGATACATTATATAAATTAAGTGAAAAAACGTTCGTCAAGTACTTCGGCCGAATTTTTTTTAATCTAATTTTTTTCTATGTTTTATAAAACAATTTGTAAGTCAAGGCTGATGCATCATATTCTTCCGTCATTTCATCTTTGAAATAATAATGATTCTGAGGCTCCTGACAGTAAAGTTAAATATAATTATCTATTTATAGCTTAGACCGAAATTGCTAATATCCTCGCTGCCATTTCGCCCCTAAATGCCTTATTCTAATACACACCTTGAAAGCTAATGATAAAGTATTTAATTTTCTGAATTTTTTCCTTGGGGACAAACTGGTACTTGAGGTCTCTTTTATAAAACCTTTCTGCCAAGCTATAATCGAATAATAACCTATCAACGAATTACTAACATCTCGAAAATACTTCGAGTGTGTAGTTAACTCTTTTGAAAACATTATAACTTTTTTTCTTATCAGAGAAACGAAACGCTCCTATATTTAAATAACCTCAGTAACAATTAATTTATGGTAGAAAATCTGTCTCATTCTCTTTTATGTCGAATTAGTAGTGTGAGCAGTACTGATTCCTGACATTGAAATAAATCGATGATGTAATGATGCAAACACGTTGTAACTTTTTTTGTTAAATACAGACTCTATTAGAGTCTATATAAAGCGAAATATATGAAAATACTTGATGAACGAATAATTTGATGAACGTTTACCACCGTACGTTGAGCATATACGCACAGAGTACTTGTCCGGTCCATAATTTTTTATAAAAATTGCCTATTCAAGTGAAAATCAAATTGGAGGTGCTTTTCGTTGCATGCGTTGCTTTTCGCCGTCAGAAATTTATAATAATATAATAAAATATGTATAATATATAATAAAAAGTTATGGGCCGGACAAGTACTCTGTGCGTATACGCTCAACATACGGTGGTAAACGTTCATCAAATTATTACCAATCAAACAAAACTGTGCTATCATGTACAGACATAAATTAAAGTTTTTTTTTTTACATTACAAAAGCACGGGATCTTATGTGAAACTTCCTGTTCCTGCTTGTTTTTCGTTATTTTAGCCACGGCACAGGCAATGTTGTTTTATTAGGTCATATAAGTAAATGCTATTTGGCAACATTGGTCGCGCCATAGCCAAAACAAAAGTAGCTACTTGACTTAGGAGATCCCAGAAGCAATGCATCAACTGCATGCCATACTTTGCCGGTACGTCCATATCGATATCTTCTCAGTCACCAAAGAAATACTTGTCCTAGTACTGATATCATAAATTTTACTGCTGCACGTAACTTAGATATCGACCTTTTTTCATTTTTTTCTAGACTATTGATACTTCTCACACACCAATTATAAGAGGTATTTTTCTCATCTTGATAACGCTGATTTTTTAATGTTTTGATTCTTGTTTTGTTCTGTGGAAATAAATTCAAAGTAACATTTATTATGAAGTCTGGTTTTTTGGCCGGATATTTCGTGATCTATATAGTTGGTTTCCGTCCGGGATATGAATAAAATTAGTAAACATAAAAAAAAAAAAAATTAAGTGGGGTTTTGATTTTTTGTGATATCATAGGGAAACGAGGGACCACCAATGTACTTGTCCAGGTTTCTTTCCCCCGGGAGGGGATTTTTGCTATTTTAAAGTAATTTATAGCTATAAAATCTACAGAAAAATTCTTTCTGCCTTGAAATCGCGCTCAAAAAGTTTGTGAATTCAATTAATTTTTGGAAAACTAATTTGTTTTCAATAATTAATTTCTCAGGCGCCCAGATCCTGACGTATTTGAGTCTGAATCCAGGAGGGTGAAGCTATATGCCAACAAAATTTGATTGGCTCGCTAATAGAGAAAAAATGTCCAGATTGGGAATTTCCCCCCCTTCCTGCCAAGTTATAATCAAATAATACCCTATTAACGAATAACTAACATCTCGAAAATACCTCAAGCCTGTAGTTAATGCCTTCGAAAACATTATAGCTTTGTTCGTTATCACAGGAACGAAACGTTCCTATATTCAAATCACCCCAACAGCAATAAATTTATGGTGGGAAATCTGTCCCGTTCCCTTATGTCGAATTAGAAGAGTGAATAGTACTGATTCCTGTCACTGATATAAATCGATGATGTAACGATATGAACACGTTGTAATTTTATTTGTTACGTACGGACTCTATTGGAGTCTATATGAATTGGAATATTTGAAAATACCATAGAAAAAAGAAGTGATATCAAATAGCAAAAATCCTCTCCCGGGGGAAAAAAACCCGGACAAGTACATTGGTGGTCCCTCGTTTTCCTATGATATCACGAAAAATCGTACAAAAGATCCCAAACTCCACTGAAAGTAATTTTAAAAAGTGTTTACCTATTTTTTCATTCCGAAATCACAATAAATTTTACCTTGAATTTGTTTCCGCAGAAAAAAACAGTAGTTGAATCATTAAAAAATTAGCGTAATGAAGATGAGAAAAATACTACTTATAATTGGTATGTAAGAAGTATTAATAGTCTAGAAAAAAAGGTTACTGTCTAAGTTACGTGCAGCAGTAAAATTTATGATATAAATACTCGGACAAGTATTCCTTTGGTGATACAGAAAATATCAACATCGACGTACTAAGAATACTTAACAAAATTGTTAAATTATAAATATTATAAATTGTAAATGTTATAAAAGTATGTTTAAATATATGTTAAGAGTACTTGTCCGGCCCATAACTTTTTATTAAAATTGCTAATTCAAGTAAAAAACAGGGGTCTCTCTCAAAATTGAAGGTTCATAATTACGCACTTTTTCATTGTCGGTTTTCTCTTGTTTAATTTTAATTTTCTTATGATTAATTCCCGCATAACGTTTTTAATTCTCCATTTCAAAACACAAAGGGCTATCTTGATGGTTAGAGGCGAAGAACGTTAAAATGAAACGAACGAATCTAGATTATTTTGTATGGAATTTGCGTGATGTTAAAACCTTGGATTCAAATATGACGGTGCATTCATAGCCTGTATTGATCGTTTGACCATTTACCGCTGGTTACTTAAATCTTCTACCAGTAAATAGTAGATTTTCGAAGTATGATCACTTTCATTGCTGGCAATATAAGTTTTCGACAATACGGCACGCTTCATTGCTGGCAATGTTATACTGTATCGCATCTTGAGAAATTTCATAACTGCCTGAGTCTTATTTTAGTGTAATTTTATGACGACTACGAACAGGATTTCATTCTGAATGAATCGACGTCAAATGTTGTGCATGATACAAGGGTATCCTGAAATTTGGAGAAGAATAGATTTTCTTGTAAGTTGCTGTCGCTGAAATACAACACATGACTCCACCTCTAATTTGATTTTTACTTGAAATAGCAATTTTAATAAAAAGTTATGGGCGGGATAAGCACTCTTAACATGTATTTAAACATAATTTTATAACATTAACAATTTCTAATATTTATAATTTAACAATTTTGTTAAGTATTCTTAGTACGTCGATGTTGATATCTTCTGTATCACCAAAGGAATACTTGTCCGAGTATTTATATCATAAATTTTACTGCTGCACGTAACTTAGACAATAACCTTTTTTTCTGGACTATTAATACTTCTTACATACCAATTATAAGTAGTATTTTTCTCATCTTCATTACGCAGATTTTTTAATGATTCAACTACGGTTTTTTTCTGTGGAAACAAATTCAAGGTAAAATTTATTGTGATTTCGGAATGAAAAAATATGTAAACATTTTTTAAAATTGCTTTCAGTGGAGTTTTGGATCTTTTGTACGATTTTTCGTGATATCATAGAAAAAAGAGGTACCAGCAATGTACTTGTCCGGGTTTTTTTTCCTGGGAGGGGATTTTTGCTATTTGTAGGTTTAGACTATCAGAAAGCGTATTTTTTTTTATTTTCTGAAAGTTTCCAATGAGAAAAATCGTTTTAAAAAATAAAAAAAATATATTATTTCTCGTGGCCGACTACTGGATCTACAATTTAATAATGTGAAGCCAATGCTCAGCCCCTCCCCCCGCCCCGGCCGACTACTGTTTTTTAGTAAATTTCTTCTACACGGCGGAAATTTGTACCGTAAGCAAATGGAGTATATTTAAACTGGTCAAAATTACATTTTTCTAATAAATACTGTTTTTGAATGTTTTAATATGGATTCTGTCGTTTGTAATAATTTTATTATTAAAGTTTAATAAATAACGTTTCTTTACGACTTTTTATGTTTTAAGACTTTTTTTCTTCATAGGATAATATTTAAAATTTCTGAACTGCGTTAAAAGGCTGACTACTGGGTATTTTACCCTAAACCCTATAGCCGTTGGTCTTTGTCCTTAGCGCGGTCACAGCGTCTCTCTTTCCATCACTATCCGTTTCAATGTAACAAGTACAATGTAAAATTGTACCTATTACTTTGTTTCCAATTTTTTTTAAATTTTGATTATGTGAGAACAAGTCAACAGATCTTATCAAATTATGCATGGAAGAAGACCGTCAGAAAAAATATGAAAAATGTGTAAATACGAATGAACAAAAATGTTCGCAAGCAAAAAACTCGAGTAAGGAACGAGAATAAAACGCGATATATTTTTACTGTCACTTCTATAGTATTTTTATTTTTTTTTTTTAATTTTTATTGTTCCTACGTATACCCTTGCGGGTTTTTACGAGTCCATCCCATCACTTTAACCCCACTTTTACCCCAGTTCACTAATTTGCAGTTTCCGATATCCTAATTTTCCTTGTTCCTGTGAAACCCCCTAAGAATGTTGCCCACAGCCCCTCTTCCCTAATGCACTACTGTATCGCATTTGCACGCATGCCAAACGAAACTATGGAAAACCCAGCCGATACAGGTGGCTATATTTTTACTGAGTTTCAATTGATTAGCACCATCGGAAATTCAGGAAGACTGCCTCCCGCGAGGGGCTGCTCACTTGCTAATTCCGTGGCTCGTCGATTTCCAAAAGAAATCGATTTCTTGTGATTTCGATTACGATTTTCACGATTTCTGAATCCATGAGATTACTTGTAATTTCGTGTGATTTATGATGATTCTAACGATTACGAGTGATTTCTGAATTTCAAAAATCACTGATTTCTAGACTAAAGAACATTGATTAATTATTATAGATTAACAATAATTATTTTATGATTAGGGATACGTGGATACTCAATCAATAACACAGTAGACAAAGAGATGCTTATTACCCTGCTCAGAAAATCCGATAGATATCGATTGAAACCGATAGGAACCCATAGAAATTCAATTGAAATGAATGGGTCAATAGGAGAGCGATATGTCCTCCCATTGGAAGTCAATCGGTATCAATGGGTTTGAATCAGACTGTATCATTAACCGGAATGAATTGGAAATAACGCATTAAATGGAGCACTTAATAAGAAATATACTTATTGACTGTACTATGAGTTTTTTGAAAAAAAGAATTCCGATACATTTCGAATTCAAATTCTGAATCGGTCGCAATACGAAAATTCTGCGATAGGTTTTTTATGAGATACAATCATAAATGAATGGGAAACGGTGTATCAAAAATTGCATGCCCTGTCAATCGGAATGTATGGGAAATTTCACATTAAATAGAATATCTAATGGGAAATAGTCGAATTGACAAGTTTATGGGATTGAATGAGATTCCTGAAAAGGTGAATTTCAACTCGATTCCAATTTAAATATTGGAATAGGAAGCGATGTACAGAAAACTGCATGAACTGTCAATCGGAATGTATGGAAAATTTCGTATTAACGGACAACACCACTGTGACGGCTTCAAAAAATCGATTTTTTGAAAACCATTTTAAAAAATCTAAAATACTTTTAAGATTGAAATGCCGTTGGACCCAGGTCGAAAAAATAATTATTTTCGTAGATATTGAATATTTTGTGGAGCAGTGCAGCGGTCCGCGACGCTCGGGGTCCCAACTTTGAACGCGTTTTTCTCAAAACCACTTTTTTGAGTGCGGCACGCAGCAGAACTCGAGCAATTTTTATCCGATCGACTTCAAATTTTTACTGTATCAATAAAAGTAGATTATCTAGAGAAGTACATAGGATTTTTTCGATATCTCAATAATTATAAAAGTTATAGCCTATTTTCGACGAGAAATTTTGCTCAAAAATCATTCTTTAATTTCAAAGGCGTGCCTATTTTTAAAAAATCAATATTTTTCCAAATCCCTATGTACTTCTCTTCAAAATATCATATTATTAACGAAAACACTCGGTATTTTTTTTTCAGATCGACGTTGAAGAGAGTTCTGCTGCGTGCCGCGAACCACTGCGGAGATGACGCGAGAGCTTCCCCAGCGCCACCATGCGGCGTGAAAAATGTGAAAAAAATGTTTTTTGATACATTAATAAACAAGGAACAAAACCCAAAAAAAATTTTTCGAATATCTCTTTTTTTCCCACAAAAAAAATTCTTGAAAAATGTGAAAAAAATAGGGGGTCACAGTGGTGTTGTCCGTTAAATAGAATATCTAATGAGAAATAGTCTAGTTGACAAATTTATGGGTTTGAAAGATTTTCATGAGATCCTATCGGAAATGAATGGAAAGCGGTGTATCGAAAATTGTATGCACTGTCAATCGGAATCTATAGGAAAATTCGTATTAAATAGAATATCTAATGGGAAATCGTCCAATTGACAAGTTTATGGGTTCGAATGAGTTTCGTGAAATGGTGAATTCCAAATCGATTCCAATTTAAAAACTGAATCAGTTGCAATAGGAATTTGCGTGATACGATTTTTATAAGATCCAATCCAAAGTAAATAGGAAGCTGTATATATCTATCCGAAATACTGAATCGGTTGCAATAGGAATATTGCGTGATACGATTTTTATAAGATCCAATCGGAAGTGAATCGGAAGCGGTGTATATATACATCGAATAGGAAGCGGTTCATATATATACCGCTTCCTATTCACTTCCGCTTATGAAAATCGTATCACGCAATATTCCTATTGCAACCGATCCAGTATTTAAATTGGAATCGATTTGGAATTCACCATTTCACGAAACTCATTCAAAATCATAAACTTATCAATTGGACGATTTCCCATTAGATATTCTATTTAATACGAAATTTTCTATAGATTCCATAGTTTTCTATAGAAAACTGCATGAACTGTCAATCGGAATACACGGGAAATTTCGTATTAAATAGAATATCTAATGGGAAATAGTCTAATTGACAATTTCATGGGTTCGAATGAGTTTCTTGAAAAGACGAATTCCAACTCGATTCCAATTTAAATATTGAATCGGTTGTAACAGGAATATTCCGTGATACGATTTTCATAGGATCCAATAATAAATAAATAGAAAGCGGTGTATCTTTCTATAGGAGGTGACCAAAATAAAAGTAGAATTTTCCCATTACTTCCTATCACATTCCAATAAGGCAAGACCCATTATTTCCGAATCCTACACAGTAAAAAAAATTTATTTGATCCAGGTAATCAAAATTAATCGAGACCAATTTACTGAATGCAAGTAGATTTTTCTATGCCATAAATAAAAATAGACATTACGACAAGTAAATCATTTTTTTGATGGCATTTACTTGGTCCCAATAATCTAATTCATTCATATAAATCGAAGGTATTTGGTGTAAATACATGGAATCTATAGACAACAGGGCCAAAGATTTATTATAAATAATTAATATTTTTGACTCTATCGTTTTATTTAGTCAACACCAATTCGAGTGATTGGCTGCCAATATGATGTAATATTTTCAATTGGATAAACCAAAATCATTGGAAACAAGTAATCGATTTATTTCTATCCCGATGACCCCGTATCTGTTCGCAATTTTTTTAACCATAGTTTTGGTAGGGTGATTCTTTGATATAGAAACAAATAAAAATGAACGAATTTCTTTCGATGCTTGGAGGGAACCGTAGAGTTAAAATGTTTTTTCTTACAAATACGAATCGAACACTCCTTTTAAGTGTGTATATTTGCTTAAATTTTTTTTCCTTGTGATCACTTCACGATTTTTTTTCTTTACTAAAACGAATATTAACTCATTATAATAATTTAGTATTATAATACTAAATTATTCTCATTATAATAATGGTTAAAACAGAATAGTAAAAACGAATTTCAATAAATATTGTTTTATAGATCATGCATTGGCATTTCTTACTCCATGCTGGACTTGAGATTTATGTATCATTTTTTAACTTTAAGTTCTCATGTAGAGGATGGTGTAATAGGTAGCGTCCGTGCTGGTTAGGTCGTAGATGGGTGGGTAGGTCGGATCGAATCCACGTGTAGGTAGGAAAATGTTTCCGTGAAAATGAATGTCAGGAGTGATGGGCGTATTAAAATATGTTCAATAATAATAAAATATGAATTTTTTGTTGAAAAAAAAAACGATTTTTTGTTTTCAGTAACCCGTTCATTTCGATCTTGCAACTGTGCATTTCTCTAAATAATTTTGTATTTGCCTTTACTAACCATAATGTTTCGATCAAAGATATATTTACTTCATGCGAGTACTGAATTACTGGATAATATACAAATAAATAATTTACTTCGTTCAAGTACATTTTGTTTGGAGCCAGAAATTCTTTTTGACAATGTAAAGCAATCGGATAATTCCGATTCGTTTTTCCTTGCTTTAAGTGTTTTTACCGATTCATTCCCATTGAGGAGGTCTATGGGATTGGAACAGTTGAATAGGGTTCTCTCCCATTGAAAAAGTCTATCGGAAAGGGGCATTTGAATAGGTTATTTCCTGGACAAATAACACCCTTGATTCGGATTCATTTTTTTCTATGGGTTTTAATAGGATTTTCTAAGCAGGGTACACAAAGAAATAATTATTGTACCAAGAGAGATCTGTTACGAAGAAACATCAACTGGTCCGTTACGAGCGAAACCTCTGAGACACGTTTGGAACGAGCAAATGCATGTTCGAGCGCGTTTTTAGTTTTACATCATCAGCATATAGTTATACATAAACGTTAGATAAAGGCTTGTTCGCTTGAAGAGGGGATTAGCGATTCCCAGTGATTCCCGAAATCCTGTGATTCCTTTGCCATTTCCCACGATTTCCTATATACTTTAAGAAATGATAAGAAAAACAGGAATCATGTGACTCGCGCGATTTCCAGCAACTTCTAGCGATTGCCTATCTGATTTTTGATAAAATGGTTCAAAGATTTCCTGAGTGAACAGCCCCTCGGCCTCCCGTTCAGTGATTGAAGCGCGAGCCGGTGCATGGCTAAGCGCTCACCCAACCAAGTATTGGCCTCACCCGAGACTGCGTAACTTAGGAGATTGCCGAAGACACATGCCAACCACGCACCTATCGTTGCCGGTTCTGCTATTAGAATAAAAAAAAAAAAAAAAAAAAAATCTTAGTGATAATGGATTCTGATGAAAAATTGCATAGTAGTTTTTCAGTATTTGTTAATTGGATAATCCCTCGTCACTGGAAATATTTTAACGAAGGGGAAAATCTCATGAGTCATGAATTTTTATTTACTCGTACGAAAGTACACTTTTTCTAATAAAACAAAATCAATCAGGAATCACGTATATGATTGGAAAATAAATTTAAAGGAAACATACACAAATGGCGTATGAACGTCTGAAAATATTTGTCGCTTGTAAGCGTAATCGAATTGGCATTTAAAGAAAGAA
Source organism: Rhimphoctona megacephalus (assembly GCA_963989365.1). Lineage (NCBI taxonomy): Eukaryota > Metazoa > Arthropoda > Insecta > Hymenoptera > Ichneumonidae > Rhimphoctona > Rhimphoctona megacephalus. Next base: position 1,910,427 of record OZ022415.1, on the reverse strand, counting down.
TATCACAAAAAATTTGATAAAAAAAGACCTGCTATACATAAATATGTCGTATATCAAATTATGTCACGTGTAAAATTTGCCATGTGCGATTCACAAAAAGTATACAAAAATAAACATTATTCATCGCTTTGTTTGTTTATTTGTTTCATTAAAAAAATGTATGTCATGTTTCTAATCAAAATTATGAGAAAAATTTTCTCAGAAAATATTGAAAATTCGTTTGAGCAACCTCTAAAAAATGTTAAAAAATCCCAAATTTTGGGTGAGTTACTTTTTTGCATATACTAATATCCCTCTTCGGCCCACGAAAAAAAATATCGATTTTATTTGCATCACCCTAATATATATAGGGCATTCCATGCCAAACCGACCAGTCCGTGACCCCGACCAATTTTGATTTTGTCGAAATTGTTTTATTTTCAAGTAACTACTGAAAGGAGTTTTTAGGAATTTTTTCAGATATTTATCTCAACCCGTTTCAAAATAATGAATTTTTTAAAATTTCGCACGAAATGTTTTTACGTGCTCATAGCTTTTTCAACAACAGAGATATCAAAATAAAATAGGTGGTAATTTTTTTCGTCTTGAATTGTAGTTTCCTTCTATTTGTTATTATTTTTGTTATTATTTTGTTATTATCCATACCTTCTATTTGTTATTATTTTTTATCACGTGTAAGCCAATAACTATTAGTTGTCAATCCTAAATTATATTTTTTTATTATGTTTTTTTCACTCATAATTCTAATCCTTAAGAAATTATGAATAGAAAAAAAAATAAAAACATTGTGGAACTGATTTCAATGTTTTTTTTTTTCAGTTTTCAACCAAACATTTTTTTTCACATCTTGGGCCATTTTGATGTTTTTGAAAAATCTCACCATCTTTCACGACACATTTTTACACGTCCCAAAAAATCCGCAGCTTGTGATATTCATGAATAAGGATTAAAGGATAAAGATTAATAATCATTAATTTACGTGTGGCAGAGAATTGAAAAAAAAAAATAGAATTTATGGATATCACAAGCTGCGGATTATTTGGGAGGTGTAAAAATGTGTCATGAAAGATGGTGAATTTTTCCAGAAAAATCAAAATGGCCCAAGTTATGAAAAAAAATGTTTGGTTGAAAACTGAAAAAAAACATGGAAATCAGTTCCAATATTTTTTTCTATTCATAATTTCTTAAGGAATGGAATTAAGAATGGAAAAAAATAACAAAAAAATATAATTCAGAATTGACAACTAATAATTATTGGTTTAAACGTGGTAAAGAATAAGAAAAAAATAGAAGGTATGGATATCACAAGCTGTGATTTTTTTGAGACATGTAAAAATATGTCTAAGAAATTGGTGAATTTTTTCAAAAAAATCAAAACGGTCCAAGTTTTGAAAAAAAAATATTTGTGGATTAAAACTAAAAAAAACATATGAAATTGACTTTTAATAATTTTTTTGTATTTTTTCATGAAACTACAATTCAAGACAAAATAATGACCCACTATTTTATTTTGATATCTCTGTTGTTGAAAAAGCTATGAGCACGTAAAAACATTTCGTGCGAAATTTTGAAAAATTCATTATTTTTAAACGGGTTGAGATAAAAATCTAAAAAAAAATCCTAAAAACTCCTTTCGGCAGTTACTTGAAAATGAAAAAATTTCGACAAAATCAAAAATGGTCGGGGTGCGGACCGGTCGGTTGGACATGGAATGCCCCATATATATAAATGAATATTGAGACATTGCAGTCGATATGTATTTCTTCTATAACCATGTTGATCATCATTTTATTTACGCAATAATGAGAATTTTAGTAATGAATATATCAGTAATTGGCATTTATAAATTGAACCTAGTAAATAAATAAAACACATCGAATAACCTTCCTTTTAAAGTCATAACATTTTTTAATATAAAAATGTCTGCATCCTTTTCTTGAGAGTGTTGAATTTCAATGATTCCATTTGATATTATAATTTTCGTTAGTCATTTTATTAAACATGCGAACTTCGAGTTACACATACCTTTTCATCGAAAACGTCACGGTCATCGATCAAACATGAATAAATAAATAAATATGATATAACCGCAGAAAGGCAAAGGTAAGAAATAACAGCAGAAGACTTCAATTTGCGAATCATTGTTAATTTATATTTTTGTTAATAATTGTCGTACGAGCGCACAATGCTGCGCCAGGTGAACGACAACCGAAAATACAGGTAGTTGGATTTTGTGTGCGTTGCACTTGGAAAAATCACGTGTATAATAATAATGTTACATATTCTCTTGATTTTATTTTATTTGCATTTTTTTCTTTATTATTTATAGATGTTTCTTTCTTTAATTTATCTAGGCAATATAGAATAATATCATTTGTAAAAAAGTATCGACTCGAAGTAAATTGGGTATCGAGGAATCGTGACTTGGATTTTATCTTTATTTTTATTTATTTTTTTTTTTCATTTCAGGGAGATCGGAGGGAAAGGGTTATGTTCCCTAATTCGTGATTTGCACGCACACACACACATGTTGCGAGATTCACGAGCTACTTTCCTATCAACATCTTTCTATGCTTCTCTTTCTTCTCCCTTGTAAATATACGTAAAATTTTTTTTGTCCCATGGTTCGGAAGCTTGTTAATAAAAATAATCAATCTATATATATACCAACAATATCGTAAATATATCCATATACATATATGTGTACGTGATATATGTGTGTGTGTGTGTGTGTGTGTGCGCGCGCGCGTGCGTGCGTGCGTGCGTGTGTGTGCGCGTGCGTGCGTGCGTGCGTGCGTGTGTGTGTGTGTGTGTGTGTGTGTGTGTGTGTGTGTGTGTGTGTGTGTGTGTGTGTTTGTTGAGCTACGCGAGTCAATTGTGTGTGCGTGCATATACGCCTCATTTCTTTCGTTTCTTTGTTAATAAATAGAGAAAGATATACATAATATTAATCATCGACGAAATTAATGTGTGTATACACATATCTTAAAATACTATATAATGCATTTAATGTGAGACGAGGACGAAAGGCGAAGAGAGAGGGTTTCTAAAAATGCTTCGGGTGAACAGTATTGGGAGAAAGCATTTCGCTTTGTTTTTTTTCTTTTACCATTTCTGAGCGGCCGGTTTAACTATTTTTTTCCTTATAACACCTATGTATGCATATAATACGGATGTGTATGTGTGTGTCTATGTGTGTGTAGTTGTGTTTTATATACATATGTACAATAGAAGAAATGTTTTTTTATTCCATTCAACAACGATTAATTATTACCAATGTAATTACACTTTAGTGACTTTATTTTTTTGTTTTTTCGCACTTGCGTTTACAAACGCTTTGAAAGAACTTCTTTTTCGTTTACGGAAAGGCGATTTTTTCGGGCGGTACGCATTATGTATATGTCATGTGATCAATTTCCAAGTAATACTGGCACGTCAGTTGAGAAAAATGTCACCGGGTTTTAGCGTGTCCGGAGCACGAGGGAAAACGGTTGAATTCGATCATTTTTTCCTCTTAATTTGTTTCTTTTCTGGTTTTTTTTTTCTTTTACTCTTCGCTTTTCTTCAGGGATGTACGGCACGTGAAGTGATTCCACCATCATGCGTACGAAAGACTCTGGGTGTCAGAACATTCGAATTTGAACAAATTTTCACTGACCATGTCGATAAACACCCATTTTTTTGTCGATGATGTATTACAAAATTGATGAATCGTTCTGTTAACGAAGCTTCATTTTTTCTTGTATCGAAGCTCACTTGCGACACATATCTTTTTAATTTGCAAATATATGTCTATTTACATCAAATGCTCAGGATGAGTCTTGAAAACTTGCCATTAAATTGTGAAAGGGTTTTCTTGTTTTTTTTTTTTCACCTATTTTCAGCGACTTTCAGCGACTTTCTTCCGAAACTCCAAAAAGAAGGAATCACGGAATATATTAATAAGCTAGTATACTGTTCCCCACGCCAGTGGGGAACAGTATTTGACTTATTTGTTTTATTTTGTTTTTTATATACATATCCCGAGATCAGTGTTGAGGATAAAGAAAATTGCATGTGGTGACAGATGACTTAAATTCTCGGCGTTAAATCAAACTTGAATCTCGATATTCGTTTTATTTTCTTATTTATGACGTATAGAACAAAAATAAAAAAATAAATTGGACGCTTCAACGAATGAAATTCGCGACAAAATTACCAATTAGACATTTTGTACAAGGCGGATCGAGATACGCAATAAAAAATAAAAGTTTGCAGAGAACTAATCACAGTGACGCTTTTCATTTGTGAGATCGAAATTTTCGATATGCCTCAAAATTTACGATTTTGAAAGACAACCTCGTTTGCATTGCGCTGCTATATATATCTTTCGAAGGAAGTTCTTTCTTCTGTTTTTTCTTTGATTACTCTCTATAAATTATCGCACGAGTCAAGAACGTTTTCCTAGCCTAATAACCAAGTCTAGTCATTCGCGCCATATACGATCGGGGGTACCTCAAGATTTACATTTGAGAAGGAGGGCATTTCAAAACTTGAATACTTTGCACAAATGCAGTTTTGCAATCACAACATCATAATTCGAGAAATCAAAGATTAATCTTGGATTTATCGCGTTTACTTTGTTTGGTCCAACGAAAATGAAAAATACAACAAATATGTTTAACCCTCAGTGGAACAATTGAGAGAAATAAATTAACATTCATATCATCCGGCGTGGCTCTGGATCACGAAATAAAATGAGTCTGCATGGACCTTTACATGCAAACTTAGCAACGTTGTTCTACCGAATTCATGGACATATTTATATTTTATATATGTCTATATATATATATATATATATATATATATATATATATATATATATATATATATAACATATGGGCATATGTATGATTTTGTTTTTAAGTCAAAACGGAATAATTTTTTTTACCAATAAAAAGGGTCTGTCTTCCTCGAAGTTTGAAAATTTACTTGAGGAAAATCCATCGACTGAAAAACTTTCGGAGACGCTGAAAAAACGTACGAAGGAAAAGGTAGATGAATTTTTCTGCCCAACTGTCCTTGATCTCAGCGTAATTTCGTTAGAGCAACGTTATCAACTTACATGCCGCACGATATAACATGATTTTTCTTACGACGATAAAAGAAAAATACCTAGCCTCAACGAGAGGATGACGGGTGATACACTTTCAAGATATCGATTCGGTGCAAAAGCAGGCGTCGCGTTCTGCGCGTACAGGATTCCTTGGAAGTTCCATTCAGGACCGCGGAACGTAAGACATGACATATTCGTGGCTCACGCAACTTGACATCGACAAGATTACGATTCCAAGGGTGGTTTACGGGCCTGTTGGTACGATATGCCATGAGGGATAGCCGTCATTCTCAACCTCCTCCTCCTCCTCCACCTCCTTTCTCCTCTTTCCCTCGGTTGTCCGGTCATACATGAGCCGTTAATCCCTTGGCGCGGTGTGATTGAATAACGCTTTAAGCAGCACCTTTTTCGTGTTTTTTTGTTCTTATCTTTTCTCCAATAAACTTTACTATATCTCCATGAGAAGCATTTAATGACTGTTTCATCCGTGACGAACGATTGACTGGTGTGGTCACATGATCGGGATGCCATTATTACTTGTTTTTGTTCATTTTTCGTCACGCTTTGAGTCACGAAGGCGAACAACTAGAATATTGTTTTAAAGATTCAAAAAAAGAAAATAAAAGACAAACGTCCTTCACCAGAATGCTCAACATTCCTCGATGATTGGTCATTTCTTTAAAAATCGATACTCTCTCTCTCTCTCTCTCTCTCTCTCTCTCTCTCTCTCTCTCTCTCTTCTCTCCGACTTGGCCAGACAGAACAATTCTTCCAGCATGCATCAGGGCATATCCGCACCGACGCTCCTTCGCGTATATTTACACACATATATATTTGCCGAAATGGAACGTTTTCTTTTTGAGGTTTTTATTTTTATTTCTGTTTGTTCGTTTATGTCGGTCTACTGATTGCAGGGCGAAGAAGGGTGAGGCTGTGCGTGACTGCGTGAATTTGAATGCGTGGCCTCTCTCTTAAGCCTCTGTTTAAGATGTACCTTTGCGTGTCTCTTCTTTTCGTCGCTCCTCGCGAATTTACGGCCGCACTGATCGCAGCAAAAGGGCTTTTCGCCGGTGTGGGTACGCACGTGGGTCGTAAGATGATCGCTACGGGAGAACGATCTCATGCATATGCGACACTGAAAGGGCTTTTGGCCCGTATGAATTCTTATGTGTCTCGTGAGCTCGTCGCTCCGTGAGAATCTGCGATCGCAGCCATCAACAGGACACGCGTAGGGACGTTCGTGTACGGGTGTTTTGCTAGGTCGGTTCGGATATTTTCGTGGTTTAACCGGTACTAGCCTCAGAGGCAATGCGCTTTGTTGGTAAACTTGAGAGAGAATCTCATGGCCCTTTGACGTACTAGGATTGTATTCGGCTAATTGAACGCCGGCAGGGTTTTGAGCAGGTTGCTGTTGTTGTTGCTGTTGCTGTTGTTGTTGTTGTTGTTGTTGTTGTTGTTGTTGTTGTTGTTGCTGCTGCTGCTGCTGCTGCTGCTGCTGCTGTTGCTGAGGTTGCTGTTGCTGATGTTGTACTGACGTTGCATACCCCGAGTTGGCGGTAGGTTCCTGTTTGAGGATGGGTTCCTGATGATGATGATGACCGTGATGATGTGATAGAAGACCCGGATCATAACTATCCTCATGAGCTGACAACCAAGCGGAGGGTGTCGACGATGGAGTGTCATGATAGCCTGGTGGTGGTTGGGGTGGTTTTGATTCTACCTGAAGAAGTTCTACCGTCTCGCCAACATAGGGTGTCGAGTGTAGGGACGGGTGGAGAAACGGTTGTGCGGTCAGGGTCAAAGTTGGCGAGGGTAGCGAACCCCAAAGCTCCTGACTTGCTGTCTGCTGTTGCTGTTGCTGCTGTTGCTGCTGCTGCTGCTGCTGTGGGGTCTGAAGGGTATTGAGCGAAGTAGCTTGGGTACATGTCGTCGTGAAAACTCCGCGATAGGTCAGGGTTGGAGCGGACGAAACTGGGGAGCCTGTGTGGGGTGCCGAATACAATATCACACCTCCTTGTAAAACGTTACAACATTCTACATCTTCCTGGGTTTGATGCTGATTCCGCTGCGGACTTGACGAACCTGTAACTATAGGACCCGAGGAATCTTGATTATCTTGATGATGATGCTGTTGATGATGATGATGATCACGAGCAACCGATGTCACCGTGTCTTCATCCTCAACTGTTGCCTCTTCCAACGAGAGATCCTCACCCGCCAGACTACCTGTAATCAGCCAATAGACCACCCTTGAGAATCTTAGACTCTATCGAATTGCGCCTTCTTCATTCTTCATAATTTCACGAAATAACTATGCCTATTACGATGTTTCGCGTTTATTTCTGTTTGCATTAGACGTATAAGTACGATTGTATTCATTGTAATGTAAATATAGGCAAGTGCGAAATCATTGGCCGATCATTTTTTATGTTTGTATAACGAACGATTGTGCGTGTTTGTCACGTCGCTCTGTCTAACGACGTTTTATCTTTTTAAAAAATCAACCTCGGAAGTACTTCCTGCCTGGTGTTATTAGATGAGTGCGCTGACACCCTGAGGATTGTAGAGGATCAGCAAACTTGTGGAAAACGCGAGGGGCCTCCTCGAACAGTGAAAGTAGACAGGAAGAGACTGCGTGATATGAGAAGCCTCTCTGGCCTTATCTACTAGAAGCTACGTTGCACGAGTTCTCACTATCTCTTGGTCGTCTGTATCCTGCCGTTCGTCGTTTCCTGTCTAAGCTACATATGCATCCGCGAACTACCGATTTATTCAAGCTTGAGGAAGTCTGAATTTCGATTCAGAAATAACAAAAGAACTTTTCCCAATTTTTGTACAATGTATTTTACTTTTCGGCTTAAATATTGTTTAAATCTAAATATCAAATATCTTTAATTTAACTAGGTTTTAAATATCCTATCTTCTTTTACAAGATCCTTATGGATCTGGCAACTCTTGTTTCTTTTCTACGTTCTCTAATTTGTACCAGGACATAAGAGCAGTAAAATTGCTTCTTTGTTGATGAGTCAAAAAAAAATTCATGTAACTCATAGTTATTCAAAATATGGGTAGCTCCTGGAGTAACTAATGCCCTACAAAAAGAAGCATCAGGAGAGACCCTCAGTAATGATTTGGATAAAATGATATTGAGAGATGACGAGGGTTGTAGATAAAATTAGAAGGTGGATTTTTAAATGCACGCTGTTGAAAACGAGAGTGAAGGTTAGCGGAGATTGAGTGGTTGGGGTGGAAAAAGAAGGCAAAAACCACCGAGCAGAGAGCATTGAATGTGCAGATAGCGTGCAGGGGTAGTCGGCAGATAGTCGACGAGGTCGAAATGTGGAATTGCCGGGTGAACTTGGTGGAAAACATGAATGAAACGTTCGAAGGGTGGGTGGGAGTTGGCGAGGTGCCGGCTACGTCAGCAAGAAATGTGGAGGAGGAGGAGGAGGAGAGCGCAGGGGCGATGAGAAGAAAAGTGGGAGGAAGGAAAACACGAAAGAGGATGAGGGATGTTGAAGAAGGGATGGTTAGTTTAGGAGGTTGGCCAGAAACGGTGGTACGTGAAGGGGCCACGCAGTGAAGGGCAAGAGAGGACTCCTGAATGTCGGGGTCGTGAAGTATTGATCCAACCGGCTGGCGGTCGAGGTTCAATATTGGCCTTTTCCGCGGGCAACTTGTACTACGTCACTGGCGCCTCGTGGCCGCACTCAAGCCGAACACGCTATATCTATCGGCCGCCAACCACCACCAGCAGGCAGGCCTCGACTTTGACTTTGAAATCGGCCATCGCTACTACCGAAGCTCCGGGGTTGTCGGCTCAGAGAAAATGAGAGAGGGAGCTATCTCGCCCGCCGAATCGATGTGATCCAAGGACCAAGCTCTGTTTCTCGATTCCTCCCTCTCTCTCGCTTTACATTGAATATTCTACCTTTAATTCTTTACTCGACTATATACGGGCCGCGCGTATGGTAATTTAAATAAAACGATAGTTGAACTCTAAAAATCGTCATAAGAGTTAGCATTTATTCTGTCGATCAATTTATTTTTAAATAAGCGTGCCTGAATGACTATCAATATTTGAAAAAAAAAAAATCTTTTATACACTTCAATATTGTAATATAAGTTTCTGTTTTTCGAACCCGGAACTAAAAAGTATAAATTAATATTCCACTCATGTTATCAAATGTTATTTCGCGGTTCATTTTTGGAATAAATAAATCGAAGAATTAATTTACAGAATTTATCAGAATAGCAGAGTATCAGAAGGCATAGGAGTTCGCCACGCAGTTGATGCAGTCATTAAAAAATCAACAAATTAAAAAAATAACGAACCAATAATTGAATTTGAAAAGGGCAGAGTATATTCTTGAAAAAGAGCAGCGCACCACATTTCTAAATCGTCTAAATAAACAACTGTCTAAAATACGCAAGGAAAGCTAAAAAAAATACGTTAAATTGAGCTGATGAATATATGAAACACGGTTACTGAGTTTTTATCTATACTTGTGTTTTTTTCTAAGAGCATCATGATATATATGAAGCAAGAGACGAGCCTCAAGACATCCAGCCAGAGCGATGGATCATTATAATATATCTTCATCGAAAAACACAAGCTATATCCTGCATCCCATGACCTACCATGAAAGCCAACATGCGGTTACGAAATATAACGCGTATAACTCAAGTACAAGTTGATATTTTTATTCAATGCGCACTTAAAAGGATAGCACGGGAATGGGTGGGACGAGAAACAAAGAGAGAGAAAGAGAGAGAATTGGAAAAGAGTGCTATTTGCGTAGGTAGAAAACAGGCTATGTGGTAGGGTTAAATTTATGAATGGAATATGGAGGAAAAAGAGTAAGGAGACATGTGAAAGGCAAGGGGTGGGTAGAGGGAGGATAAGGCGATGGTGTCATAGGACAATGATTTGGAGGATTATCTCTTGGTGTACCTGAGATTGGTGGTGGTTCAACGAGGGCCGAGGGTCCAAAGAACGATGTCAGATCGCTGCTGGTTGTAACAGGTGTATTGAGATCACCGGGTTTGTCCTTTTCCCCGTTATCACGACTGAGTTCATCCCGACAATTACCATTGCAGTCGTCATCATCGTCGACGTTTCTTTGTTGGAGGGCTTGATCATGATGAAGCATATGACGTTTGTCGCAGCCATTGGCGGATTCATTGGGCGATGCAGGATGATCGTGATGTCGATGATGCCGTGAATGATCATCCGTAATGTTATTTTTGTTACTACTGCTGTTGTTGTTATTATTGTGGTGATGATGGTGGTGTCTCGAATGATGATCGGGTGAATTGGAGGATACTGGATGAAGGGGCGGACAACTCGAAAGCGTTAAGCTGGGCGCAGCTTTAATGCTATTTGTGTTGATAGATGTTGCAATTATTGGTGATGTACCACGAACCCCAACTCCCAGTCCAACTCCACCGCCGCCACTATCACTACCACCAGCGTTACCCGAGGTTGAACTCGGCGATGTGTTGTAAGCCAGACACGCGTCGAAACTCAGCTGTACCGTTTGTAGATTGAAGGTGGCATGATGATGGTGATGATGGTGATGATGATGATGACCTGGCGGTGGTGACGAAAGTAGAAAGGGACTTGCAGCCGCGTGATGCTGCGTGCCCACTACCTCCATGCCGTCCATCGTCATCCTCTGCAGCAAATCTGTATCGTTCGTTATAACCGTTCTCGACAACGATACTATCGGTTCTGACGATGATGTACCAACCCTTGATGTACCATGTACACTTCGATCGTCGTCTGTTGACGCTATTCCCTCGGGGTCGCACTGCGTCTCCTTGCCTATGGTCGCATTGTTCAACGCAATTATTATTGTTGTTCGATAACTGATTTTTTGTTTTTATTTTTGTTCAACTTCTCTTTTGCTATTATATGCAGTATGTTGCCGATGAATTAGTAATTCATACGAAAATGTGAATAAAATTGGCTTTTCCTTCAGTTTTCACTGAGTAACAACAGTCAATAGTCACGAATGAATATCAAAATAAAATCAAAATCCCTCAATGGAACTTTGCTCCCACTGTGTATTAGCTCGTAGTGTTTTGTTCAATAAACATGTAATTTAAACGTCCCGCGTAAGATAACAGTGTGACAGTTAGTAATCATATATATATTTGCACGATTTTTTTCACTTTATTGTGATGTCTCAGTTTAAGGACTAAAGCACCGAATGAACACACATGCAACACGTTAAATACAAGAGGTAGTTCAGCCAATCTCTATATTTATTTTTATTAAATCTCTCCTTCAATAATATTTATATTATTTTCGGCCTCTCTGGATTTTTTCACTCCTGCTCGCTTGTTCTCCTTTGTGTATGCTTCCTGCGTTGGGTCACACACGACAGGAGTCTGTATAGCACCTGTATCTATATATATTTACAGTATACATAAATACACACACACACACTTATATATATATATATATATATATATATATACACACGTATATATGAATACATTTAGAAATATAGGTTTCTCGTTCTCGGTTTCAGAGAGGAAAGGTAACGCCTGAAGATGCGTGGGTTCTTGTGGGGTCGTAAATTCTAGCTTGCAACGCGAGCGCGAAAACCCTGTCCGTTCTCTCTTTCAGACTCCCTCCCTCAAACAGTTTCTTCCCGCGTGCAGAAACTTCGAAGTGTCTGTAATACTGCGAAACCAACAAGGCGATCGTGCACACTTTTACATATATGAGTATATATACATATATATAAATATACAACTGCGTGTATGTGTGCAATGTATACACGCGTGTTTGCCCGTGCGTCCCCGTTCACTTATGCACGTAGATGTGTATACATGTTACTCCCGCGCGCGCAAACAGTTCTATGTTCCCGTGGGTGTATTATGCCGCGGCTCTCGGTGGTTCGAACCACAGATGGCCAACACACGTTCGCGCGCCCGTAGGTGACGCGTATATATATATATATATATATATATATATATATATATATATATATATATCACAATATACATATATATATTGCCCAAGTATGGTTGTGTTTTCCGTTGGCTGGCGGCGGCGGCCGTGTGCTTGGTGGCGTACCATAGACCAGGATGTACAGAACGCGCGATGCGTGGGGGTCGCGCACGAACTGAGCCGAGCCGCGGAGCGTTCCGTAGTTTTATGAATGGACCGCGGAGACTGTCCCATATTTGGAAGCGTCGAGAGGCGCTCGGCCAATCCCCGCTCTCTGACTCTACCTCGCAACTTCTTGATACCCCCTCTTGCCCTCCTTGTCCACCTTCCTCCGATGCTCCCTCCTCCCGAGTCAATCCCCTTCCAGCCCCGCTGCTTGTCGCGTGCGCTCGCGTTCTTTCTCTCTCTCACGCTCTCCCAACTTCTCTCTCCCTCTCTCTCTCTCTCTCTCTCTCTCTCTCTCTGTCTCTCTCTCTCTCCCTCCCCCTCCCCCTTCCTATTCTGTGCGTTCACCCTCTCTTCTCGGCTTCGATATTCCTGTTGACTCGACGTGTACGCGCTCTCGTCTGTTGCCTCTCATACGCTGGCCCCCACGTTGTCGGCCGGCCGGCCGGCCGCCACGTGTCCCCTTTGTCCCTTGCTGCCCCATGCAACGCCGTCATCCCCCACTTTTCACCCGTTTCCTATGGCGCGCGAATTGTTCATGCCGCCGCCGCCGCCGCAGCTACCACCACCGCTCGCATTCTCTCTCCCTCTCTTATCGCCACTGCCTTGAACATGGTCGTACTTGCCCGGCGCGGTTCGTTCTTCTCCCGCTTGCCCCTCTTGTCGCTGGTTCGCCAGTGACGTAGCATCTCCCTCCCTTCCTCCTCCTCCTCTTCCCTATGTCCTACCGACCCCCTGTGACGTAGGAGCGTGGCGCGCGCCCAACCTCTCCTGCACGCGCGGTAGCACAACTGACGCGATCCACTCTCCCCTCCGCCCCTCTGCTATGCCTTTCGTTGTTTCTACCGCACGGTTCCGATTGATCAACGGGAGACGCATAGAGAAAACGAGAGATACAAAAAGATCGATGAATATATATTTATGTCTGTTTTTTCCTTATCTCTTTTTTCTATATCTATATGTATATACAGCTAGGGATGAAACGTCGACGTTGACGACATAGACATGGGCTATCATCTTACATCTGTAACTTCAATAGTGAAAGGTATATTATATGTGCGTATGTAGATGTCCGATAAAGAGAGGGAAAGAAAGAGAAGATGTGTCGATAGAGTGAAAGAGCAAAAATGAGGAAGGGAAAAAAGTCTGTGAAGAGAAGACTGTCGCGCGCGCGCGCGCGCGCGCGCGCGTGTGTGTGTGTGTGTGTGTGTGTGTGTGTGTGAGAAGCAAAAGGTTCGGAGAAACCTTGTGTGCCGAGCCGAATCCTTCAGCACTTGTGCTTACTTGCGTATACGGTAGGCTCGTATCAGACTTTACGGTATTCGTTTATTTTGACGTGTTTATCTATAATACTTGTCTCCGAGAAACAAAAAAAAACGTTTCAATGTGGATTCCTCTATCAAAAATTTAGTAATAACCTGTTAAGGCGGACGAGCTAGTTTTGGAACTGCTAATTAAACTTTTATGATTTTTCTTCGTCCGCGCTTTTCACAGGGCCCGATTTAACCGTCATAAATACAGAATATGTATGTACTATTTTCTGTCGGGGATCCAAAGCGTTTAGAAACAAGAGATTTTGTAGAGAAATAAATAAAACATGCATTTTTATAATACACGCCTGTTGTTTAGATATTATTTTATTTATTTATTAATTGACATGCACGACATTTAGATAAATCTCGAAATATATATGTGTGTTTTAGAGTACAGGCCTCGAGAATTTTTATGGGGAACCCACCCCAGAATCCTAATAATATATTTCTTATCTTATTTTTTTATTTTACTTATTATTATATAAGATAATATAATTATATATTATCTTTATATATATATTATAATATATATAAATAATTATATATATATTATATATATATTTGTAAAATTACATATAAGATAATATATTTATATATTATCTTAGATTTTGATATTATAGTGGATTCGCATAACGCTCGCGAGAATTCGTTTCACACTGAACCCAAGCTTGTGTGTTAGCGAAGAGCGCGTGGTTCCCAAAATAGAACAAAATTCGCGTATTACGAACGAAAGAGTATCCCTCGTGGACGCAGGTGAATTTTCCCAGAGATTTATATTAGAGTTCAACAATCAAAGAGAAAAGAGACGGGGCGATAGAGCCCTTAACAAAATATATTTAGTGGAACAATAAAACATCACGCTATAGAATAATGTCAATTATTTATAGCCGTCATTATAGATATTATTTTTTTTTGCTAATCGTATAGTTAATGAAATTTACAGTTGAAGAATTATTACTCTTTGCAGTAAAGAAATATAGAACTATATATATATAGAACAAAAGTTTTATAATAAAACAACGAAAGACTGGGTGACTTATGAATTTTTGGAATCTTGCCAACTTTTACCCTAAATTGACCGCTATTGAGAAATTCATTGGATAGAGATACCACGGATTTGCAACAGATTACTTTCATGATACTCATTACTCGGAAATAATTATTCATGAAAATTGGTCGAGTGATAAATGTTTAGTAGAAAATGAATGATTTTTGCGGTTGAATGAATAATAATTTTAAAAAAATGAGTTGTAAGTGTACCTTACTCCCACGTCCAATTATTGATACCGTACCAAACACTCGTACTTTGTTAATTGTTTGCACGCTGGGTGTTATTGTATAGGATACTTCCGCTCATTGGGTTGTGCGATACCGTCCACGAAACTAGCATCTAACTTTATTTTGTCCCGAGTTCTCTCGATTATTCAACAAAGATGTCGCTGAGAACGATGATACCCTCGAAATATGTTTTCTATTTTGAGACTCTTTCTACGTATCGTGATCTCGTGAGAGATCTTCCGAATATCAGACACGAGAAGAACAGGAAATTTTTATCTCGTTGTTTTACAATGATTCGCGATATTTATTATTTGTACATAAAAAATGAAACGAAGTCAACGAGACAAAATATAGAAATGAAATTAAGACTTGTATGCTCGCGAGACATTAATTGTTATTTTTTTCGTAATCATTCTAGTCTAATTATTTTTCTCTAATTTAATTATTTTAAGAAACAAGAAAAAATAAAACTCCTCGATTAACATAAGACATTTTTTCGAACTAACGAGAATATTATAATGCACGTTAATAAGATATTTCGAACATAAATCGAAAGAAAACAGGGAATGAATAATACCCAAGATTTACTGGACAATAATAAATTGGAATGATAGAAAATGATGTCTGAAAAATGTTTCTTTAACAGCTCGGCATTTTTTATCATTATTTCACAATGTTATTACAATGGAAATAAACTATCTGTATAATTATTAATAAGTAGAATTTCGACACTCATTTCCACTGTCCAGTGAATTACAATCATGTTTACAGCGAAATTAAGCATAACATTTTTTTCTTAGTTCTTCCCACGTAGTGATTAGGTTTGAAGTTTAATTAAAACGGTATTAAATAATGAATGTCGATGGAGCGATTGAATGAAAAGGGTTAAAATAACAGGGCGGATAATGGGAGGAGGCGAGTTGAAAGCGAGGAGCACATTGACCAGCATGGCAACCACCTGACGCCCTATTTGGGATCACGCAACCACGACGAGAGAGCCGGATTCACAAGCAACCGAATGAGCGGGCACGAGGAACGCGTCCGTGGGTATACACAAGTGACGGCATTCGACACGCTCGTGGCACGCGCTCGGTCCACATCTCCTCCGCACTCTGACTCGCTCTCCGAATCTTCTGAGAGAGCTGCCGTGTTGCGGTGCGCCACTTATTCATCCCAAGCCCGTACGAGGCGAAAGAGCTCCGAAGATTAAAAGAAATAAAAAAGCACTTCTAACGTGTGGAGTAATTTTTTGTTTCTTTTTTTCTCTTTTTCTTTTTCCCCTCTTAAATTCTCTTCATTCATTCAATAGTTCCATCTTATATACCTCATTTCTAAAGCGTTAACGTTTTGCCTTAAGCGTCGTATTTCGATTCGCGCGCGCGCGATACCTACTTTCGGATTTCCACTGACAGTATTTACCATTTTTACATTCGTACAATACCCATGAAGGATTTTGGAATGCCTCCAGGCCATCCAGAGATTTATGAGCTTCATTTCAATTTGAAATCCATATTGTATGTTTTACAGGACTGAGCTTTTGTTACGAAACTCACTGTAAGGAAATCGTGTATTTGCAATCATATATATGTATTAGGGTGATTAAAAAAAAATCGACTTTTTTTTCTCAAAGTGGCATGTGCTTGTGTTAATACTTCATGAAAAAGTAATTCTATCAAAATTTGGGCCTTCTAAAAAAATTTTTAGAGGTCGCGCCAACAACTTAAAAATTTTTTTTTTTCAATTTTAGTGAAAAATTATAATATAAAAATATCGATTTTTCGGTTTCGCAACAAAAATAGTTAGCACTCAGTACAGAGTTGATTCCCTCAAAATTTGAGCTTCGAAGAACAAATTTTAGAGGTCGCTCCAGCAGCTTTTCTAAATTTATTTTTTTAATTTCTCGTAAACATCTTGATATAAAAAAATAATTCTCTTTGTATCGCAGGTTAATATGTTATCTTTTCATGGGAAAGTAGTTCTCCCAAAATTTGAATCTTCTAAAAAAAATGTTTAGAGATGCCTCCAATGACATTCAGATATTTTTTTTACAATATCGGGTAAAAATAGCGATATTAAAAAGTAAATTTTTGTGTATCGAAGTTTATATGCTAGGATTTCATGAAAAACTAATTTTTCCAAATTTTCAGCCTAATAAAAAAATTATTAGAGGCCACACCCAGCGATTATGATTTTATGATAAAAAAACGCAACCTCTAAAAAAATTTTTAGAAGGCCCAAATTTTGGCAGAATTACTTTTTCATAAAGTATTAACATAATCACTTACGACTTTGAGAAAAAAATTGAGAATTTTAACGTTGAGTTTAGCCGAATTTAGAAAAAAAAATCATAATCGCTGGGTGTGGCCTCTAATAATTTTTTTATTAGGCTGAAAATTTGGGAGAATTAGTTTTTCATGAAATCCTAGCATATAAACTTCGATACACAAAAATTTACTTTTTAATATCTCGATTTTACCCGAAATGGTAAAAAAAATATCTGAATGTCATTGGAGGCATCTGTAAACATTTTTTTAGAAGATTCAAATTTTGAAAGAATTCCTTTCCCATGAACAGCTAACATATTAACCTACGATACAAAGAGAATTATTTTTTTATATCAAGATATTTACAAGAAATTAAAAAAATAAATTTAGAAAAGCTGCTGGGGCGACCTCTAAAATTTTTTCTTCGAAGCTCAAATTTTGAGGAAATCAACTCTGTACTGAGTGCTAACTATTTTTGTTGCGACACCGAAAAATCGATATTTTTATATCATAATTTTTCACTAAAATTGAAAAAAAAAATTAAGTTGTTGGCGCGACCTCTAAAAAATTTTTTAGAAGGCCCAAATTTTGGCAGAATTACTTTTTCATGAAGTATTAACACAATCATTTGCGACTTTGAGAAAAAAAAGTCGATTTTTTTTAATCACCCTAATATGTATATGTATATTTCATGCGTCCGCCTTGTATCGCAGACCAAATTTTCGTCATGAGATATATTTATTCCGAATATTTTTGTTTCGGCTATTTTTCATAAAGATTGTGTATCGAATTTGAATGCGACTAAACCTTCATGACATTCTACATTTTCGCGTACTAATTTTTATTATTTACTTACAATTTTATTGTATTATTTATTTTATGAATTTTTGGTTATCGAATTAATTTGCTTTTCTCTGAGCCCCAAAACAACTTTATTCTTTCAAACACGAAGGGTGAAACGTGCTTTGGAACATAAGGTAAATTCGTAATAAAATTATCCGGGAATTTTCCACGGGCTTCGAGCCAAATGAGCGATACGAAAATCTAGATACTTTTTTTCTCCATCTTTCAGAAGCGCTAACAGAAATTCTTTCTGACGAATCGAGCACCACTTCATAAGATCACACTCCAGCGATGACACAGTTATGAAAGAGAAGAAGTGATTTGTCACATTAGAGTTCGAAAACAGACAGTACAAATACGCACTTCAGGCAACCAATTTTCTTTGATGACTTTAATTTTTTTAGAGGACCATATACCAGTTGTCCATCTCCAATTAGAGCATTTCTGACACAACCAACTTTTCTACTGAAAGACAAACATATATTCAAATATTTCTTAACTTACGAAATAACTGATCACTACGATTGTCACATATATGATTGAATATGTAATTTAAGGGACCAGTCCACTTTGAAAATTTCAAAAAGTCGATTTATTTTTTTACTGTTTTCGAAAGTACATACATTCAGAAATATTGTGTCAAAATTTTATGAAAATCCGAGCTCTCTAAGCATTTTTTTTTTTTTTACCTGGACCCCAGGACCTCATTTCGTCTACCTGAGCGTATAAACTTCAAACGCGTTTTTCTCGAAACAACGTTTTCAAAATCTAGCTCTATCGTATCTCTAAAACTAATAAACCGATTCTCTTGAAATTTGAACCACATATTGTAAACATGAAAAAAATAAAAAAAGACCGAAAACCGTCATATTCGAGTATAAGAGAGTGCAGCAGGGCTCGCGCAAGCTTCTCTTTTAATACTTGGCGTCGAGCCGCTACCGCGTCTCTTGATTCGCAACAAGATGACCCTCGATGGTTTTAAAATTTTGATTTTTACTCTTTTTTTTGTGAAAAACTGCGAAAAAACGCGTTTTTTTTACTTTTTTCGTTTTTCATCTCCCATTTTCTTATTTTTTGATAAAACTTTCTATCCGAGGGTCATTTTGTAGCTGGTGTCATACTGAATCTAATGGACTTTGATTTTTTCGTTGCAGACAAGCCGTTGCCGAGTTGTGATGGAGCTACCTTGCCCACCTATTTTTGAGACGTTACGATAAACTATAGTTTTTGTACTTAAAAATGAATAAAAATGAATTAAAAATTTTTTTTATGTATTTCAAGACTTTATTTATCAAGCCCAACAACTTTTATATTCATATCTTTTATAAAATCCTCAAAAAAAAATCGCGAAAATAGCCTTTTTTTCGTGGCTCCAAAGTGGACTGGCCCCTTAATAAGAGTAAAGCAATGAAGCTTGAATATGATTAATTGACCCTGATTGACGTCAGAAAGCATCCTTCTTTCTAATTAAATTCATCTTTATAAAATTATACAAATAAGAATAAACGACTAAAAATGCGAATGTAATAATTCATCGCTCATTACGTTACAAAGATCTTTTTTTCTTCATTAACTCCATCTGTTCTATTGACCAAACTTTCTTTACCATAATTATTGTTTTTGCACATCGTGGGCTCGTCTAAAAGTCATCGAGTCGATCAAAGCCATAAATGCCTGTTTATCAGTTTCGATTATATCCGTATTGTGTATACGGTCACAGATATTAATAGATGGAAGGACAGGCAAAATATATCTCATTTATTTTGCTTCCATTTCAAGTGACAACTGGATGTGCATGTTTTTACGATTACAGCTTTCACGCATATGGACTGTGTGTGTGTGTGTGTGTGTGTGTGTGTGTGTGTGTGTGTGTGTGTGCGCGCGTGCGTGCGTGCGCGTGTGCGTGCGTGTGCGTGCGTGCGTGCGTGCGTGCGTGCGTGTGTGTGTGTGTGTGTGTGTGTGTGTGTGTGTGTGTGTGCGTGTGGGTGTATTCGAGCGATGAACCAAATGTAGCTCACTCAAATTCTTTGGGAGTGTTTCCCTCGTTATAAGTTACGACACTGGCGCATGAAGTACAGTTTTTTTTTCAGCGATCATTGGATGAGAGGGAATTTTTTTCATTTATTTTTTGTGCTTCATTTTTTGTCTTCTTATGAGGACAAATACCAGTATCGTCTGGATGTGGAGCCGTAATCTTTTTCACACTTTGGCCACAGCATAAGCTGTTTAGAACATCGATTCCTGTAGCTTTACCTCTTGTAATTTTATTCTCTTATACGGATTTTATTCCCGGTCAGCACACGCGCGACACGCATCAACGGATATGCGGGTACACTATTTTCTCTCTCTCTCTCTCTCTCTCTCTCTCTCTCCCTCTCTCTCTCTCTGTTTGTATATGTTATCGAGAATACCACCTATATTGGTTGTCCTCTTGGGAACTTTACGAGATTTTATTTATTGGAAAACCGCTTCATTCCCTTTACACAACTCCGAGATCCGCGCGCCTCCATAAAAGCGAACAACTTCTGCGTGCTAACATTTTCTTTTTTTTTGTTGTTTTTTTTTAATGTTTTTTCGTCTTTTCTCGTATATTATTTCGAGTCTTGTGGAGACTGGGCTGGGAGGGTCTCTAAGTTGGAACTGTAGCCGGGACTGAAAATCTTGGCTGGTTTTCTCTCGTAACAAGGTATACCTTGGTTGACTTGTTTGTTCTCGCAGCTTTCCCCGTTTGGACACTCCATGCGATAGATGAGCAGCCAAGAGTATCTCGCTTGACTGGTTGGTCTCTCTTATGACCACTCTTGTATGGCTGCTCCCGCTAACACGCAAATTCACCAGACAATCTTCCTCGAGTTTGTTTTTTTTTATTTTGTTTTTCGGTCTTTTCCATTTCGTTATTTGTTTAGACTTATTTTTTTCTTCTCTATTTATTTTAAATTATTGTAAACTTCTTTTATTTTTTAACGCGTATTCACGTATAACCTTTAGAGGGCCGGTATTTCACGAGTTGGAGGTCTCTATGAAAATTGCCGAAAGTAGTAGTGTATATCCCATATCTATCATATTAAGAGTCGCGGTAGCGACTCGAGACAAGTGCATTTACAAGCGAGTGCTGCAAGACACTTTTACAGGAAGAAACACGATTTTGCCTGTTTTCGAAAATTGTTTCTTTAATATTTATTAAATAACAGCGTTTTGTAGGATTCAAGTTCACGTTTTTTTGTTTTTTTTTTCTTTCGATCGCGACTAATTAGAACCTCGTAGCTTAAAGTGTATTGATAATATTAATTTTTTTTATAATTGCTGGTCCGGGACATTCGGCATTTTTTCGCACACATTTTTGATGCTCAACTGTTTTTTTCACAGTCGCGGTCTAGTGACACTAGTAATATTGGTAAAAATTCTGGTGATATTCGATCGACCGTGCATATAACAGCTGACCAATATTCTTTCTTAACAGTCGTGAGGTTATAAAGATCACGGTCAATTTGAACTTTTGGTTAGAGTGGCGTTTATAGATAGATATAGACGAGTAATGAATGACTTTTATTAATATGGACAGAAGAGTGATAATGGGGAAATAAAGTGTGATAATAAACTATTGAACAGTGCCTAAATAAATAATTTTATTTATTAAACCTAGTCCCTACAATTTCTTTTCCGAACGTAAACTCTACAACATGGTCGAAAACGATCCCTTTTCTCTTTTACCATAAAATGTTCCTCAAATGCAATAATAAGGTTTATTTAGCGATCATTCTCTTCGTTTTTTTGATAACTAAGAGAATGGTGTACGATAAACTCGTATTCGGTGAATATTTAATATCTTTGTCGTTAGGTTATAAAGATCGCGGTCAGTTTTAACTTTTTATTAAAGTGACTTTTATATACACTACCGGCGAAAAGTTTCCGGACAAGAATTAAAAAGAGTGCCGTGACGGTTTTTCATGCCATTTCGCCGGTAGTTGGTCTAGGCCAATTTAACTAACGCCGTTTTGAAGGGGAGGGTTTCACCTTCATTTTAGCTTTTTCAAAAAATTTCTACGATTTTTTTTACAGTTAGCCCTCAGTTTTGAAAACGGCCATTTTTTGTCGTTTTTTTGTTCTGTTTTGAGTGGACCCCATTTGCAGTAAAAATGTTTTTTACGCATTTCTTCGATTGAAATCATAAAGGGGGAAGTCCAAACTTCAATTTAATTTTTTACAAATTTTCCTACGATTTTTTTTTCCAAAGATTTTTCAGAAAAAATAGATGATTTGAAAATTGCTCCGGAGTACGAAAACGATGAGGTTTACAACAAAACCTCAAGACGGTAAAAACTTGTACTAAGTTTTGTTGAATTGACCAGAATTTTTTCAGATTTTTTTTTCGCAATTTTTTTTCGATCTATTTCCGGTCGCAGCTCGATTGATCGGAAAGATCGGAAGATCGGATCGTATTGATCTTCCGCTTTGGGAGTAACACGGGGCCTCCTAGAACGCCTTTTATCTTTGTTGGATTTTGTGTCTCTCTAAAGCGTTTTATCGCATCTCCGACCATTGATTTTGCTATTTTTAATCGCTTCGCAATGTAGCGAATTTTGAACCCTTCATTGCGAAGTGCACCCAGAAAAACGTTCTATTTAGATCTACTAGGATAGTTTATTCGAATTTTTTAAATTTGATTCAACAAAATTTCTATTCGTTTCAGCTAGAGAGCTGTATTTAAATCAAATAGATAATGCTATTTGGGTCCGTTTCTTCGAGTGCCCACGTTAAAGCTTCTTGCTCTGGCCGTCACGTGGCGCAGAGCGTCGAGGTATTTCGCACATACGAATTGCGCTCTAGATGTGCATAAATTGCGGGAATCAAAGTAGTATTATTATTCTGACTAACTATGTTTAGGAAGACGAACGTGAATTTTTGTTCCTACCCAGGGTCGCAGACCCATTAAAATATTATTAAATAATATCATAATTGAATATGGTATAATTAATATTATAAATATTATTTTTATTTCAACTTCATATTCGTTCAATTTTTAAGATAAAAAAATATCCGATTTTAATAAATATATTAAATTTTTCTTTAATGAAGAATATAAAAACATTGTGATCAAAAAAATAATTTCTTAAAGTTAAATAGACCTCTATTTGGCCGTGAGATAAGGAAACAAATTTATTTGACTCAACTAGATCCTAGTTGAATCAACTAGATGTTTTTTCTGGGTGTGCAAGGATTGACACCCAGAAAACCCCCAATATGCGGATTGTTTTGTATCCCAAATTATCCTCCTTTTCTTTAACCAATTGTTGTGATGACAATTGTTATGATGATCGTGTGGAGCATATCTCACGTTATTACATGGCACGTTTATTCCGGTTTTGTAACATCTGGGGGAAAACTGGAGTTACAGAGCGTCTAAACGGTATTGTATATCCGGAATAAGTAATCCGGTACCATTTACACGCTCTTTTACACCGGTTTTTACTACAACAGGTTTTACAAAACGGAATAAGCCTGCCATGTAAGAGCGGTGATTAATTGATTGCATTTCAAAGCGGGTAAGATTCGAATCTGCATCAGGAGGTCCGAATGTTCGGAGTGGTTGAAAAATGTGCCGTAAACAAAAAAGCATATTTTTAGCTGACTAGTCGAAAAATTTTCGGGCCGGACAAGTACTCTGTCCGTATCCGCTCTACGTACGATAGTAAACTTTTATGAATTTGTTACCAATAAAACCATACTACAAATACTATAAATGAGAGTGTGGCAGTATTCAAGCTCACGCAGGCTAATGCAATTCTGTATTTTTTTTTTTTGAAAGCCCTTGTAGTTCCAAGTCATAGGATAATAATTCGTTGTAATAAAGCATTAATTAGAGAAATGGCATATGAACATAATTGGAGATTTTATGAACATAATAAAATCCCACGTACTTGGCCATATATACTTTAGTAGATCTCTATTTATTTATCAACTTTTTGTGAACTTACAACATTTACGAAAATGAAATTATCATCTCTGTACAATTGGACTTAATTTGATAAGATAATGAGAGCGGTTACCCATAAAACTTTGTATGATGAGTTAGTTTTTAGAAAGGATTTTTGTGCGGAGAGCTGTTTGCATGAACGACTTTAGATGGGTTTTTGTAAATTTTTGTGGGAAACGGTATTTTGGCGCTGAGTGGTGGGGGGGATTAACTGAAACAACTATTTGGGGGGCGAAAATGTACTTGTCTCAGCTTTTTTCATAGCATTTATGCTGGTTTTTGGCTAGGTATAAAGTACCGATCATGGGTCATGCCTACACCCAAAAAAAGCGTTTAGTTGATTCTACTAGGATCTAGTTAAATAAAATATTTTTTTTGCTTATCTCACGGCCAAATAGAGGTCTATTTAACTTTAAGAAATTATTTTTTTTATCACACTTTTTTTATATTCTTGATTAATGAAAAATGTAATGTATGTTTTAAAATCGGACATATTTTTATCTTAAAAATTAAACGAATATGAAGTTGAAATAAAAATCATATTTATATTATAATTTGTAATATATATGACATTACTCATACTATATTCAACTATAATATTATTTAATAATATTTTCATGGGTCTGCAACCCTGGGTACAAAAATTCACGTTCGACTTTTTAGGTATAATCCGTCAAAATAATAAAACTACTTTGGTTCCTACAATTTATGCACATCGAGAGCGCAATTCGTATGTGAGAAATGCCTCGACGCTCTGCGCCACGTGGTGGCCGGAACGAGAAGTTTTAACGTGGCCACTCGAATAAACGAATCCAAATACCATTATCTATTTGATTTAAATACAGTTTTCTAGCTGGAGCGAATAGAAATTTGGTTAATTTAAATTTAAAAAATTCGAATAAACGATTCTAGTAGATCTAAATACAATTTTTTTCTGAGTGTATATTTAGGCTTTCCGGCCCTCTACCGATTAATGAAAAATGTTGAAAAATAAAAAGTTCGTAAGTTCAGGAAAGGATTCTCATGTGGGTTATGGCGACAATGCAATGCTTGTAATCGGGCTTTACTGTATGGTGTGCTGTTCTTGCTGTTCTCTTTTTACGTTGAGTTAAGTCTGTGGTTTTTATCTACTTACTGGACAAATTTCTCTTTATTCACCTGGATGAAGCAAATGTTTAATAACATGACTAAAATTCTTGTCTCATTGTTTATTACTGTGATATTGATGTATTTTGTTGAAAAATCCTATTTTTTTAATCAACTTTTACGCTTCTAATAAAGTTATTGAGTTTCGTGCTCGAGATAACTTTAGAAAAATGTTAAATTTGGAGCAAACCCAGACGAGGATATTCACACGATCTGCCCTTCGAAAAGTCTATCTGTCAGTGCGTCCAGTGGTCTACAATCCCAGAAGGTTGAGGTTAACATATCTGGTTTTTTATAGTTGTCGTTGTGAAATCAAAACATTAGGTGTAAAAGCACATCGAGAAAGAAACCGAAAATGGTGCTTTTGTTTTTGCTTCAACAACATACTTGCTGATGTCTCTTGTACTTTCTTGTTCTCCGTAGGCTTTGCGAAGTATAAAGTTGGAGCAACCACACTGCGAGTTCTCTACGAGCATAGCACAATAAAATCTAAAATTAAAACGGCCTGCCGAGGTAGTGGGCGCGTACTATTCGCATCCCAAGTCGTCTCGATTTTGCGCGGGCGAGCGATGTTATTTCGAGCCGCCACGCAACCACCTGAGCCAAGCATCCCCAAATACCACGATGAGTTCATTATATACATATATATATATTTTTTATAAAAACACATGTCGGTACATACATTTGTATATAAAGGATAATGAATATACATATATATATGTATATTTGAGTATCGTGTCTTAGGGATTCTGACTCAGGTTGCTGTCTTTGAAGCCAATTTTTTTGGCAGACTACGAGTTTCGACTCTGATATTACGGAACACGCGATCTGACACCAAAAGTCATCGAGAAACGCGGGCATTGAGAATACATCTCGAGATTATGCTGATCCAAAATATATATACAGTTTTTTTATTTCTTATTTACTGTTAGTTTCCGTCATGATCTTCTAGAATATATTTATATGATAAACGTTCGATTTTGCGCGCGTTCAATTATTATTTTATGGTTAGTATGTATTATTCAAATGGTTTTTGGCTAATATTGAATGTATAATTGAAAGTACTTATATATTATATATCTATCGCGCATGATTCTGTTTTGGCTAGAATGATAGATGAATTGTGATATCTTTGTGACAAATAGTATAGAAATTAATATTTGATATTATTCCATTTCTTTTCCGGAGAATAAACGGAAATAATTTTGTGTGAGTGGCTTTTTTCGTGGTAGTGTTTTTATTGAAAAATCGGTTGAATATTATTTCTGTAAAAAGCATTATTGAACGTAACAATTTTCTGATCGTGCATGTTGCAAATGAAATTATTATGAATTTTTCAACAGTAATAATTATGATCCTGGCCAAAAATCCCTTCCCCGGGGAAAAAACCTTGGACAAGTACATTTGTTGACCCCTGTTTCCATTTGTTTTCACAGAAAAAAACTACCCAAAAAAGTACAACATTTTTAAAAATTTGGCAAGATTGAGATAGGAAAAAGAAGATTGTTTCTATAAAATAACTATACTCCACAAATGACAAATAGAAATGAAAAACTTCACATATTTTATCGAGATCCCAAGAAAAAAAGCAACAATACCCATCGTGAGTGTCTGGTAAAAAACACAGAGTCTACAAGTAAATGATCAATTTGCGCATAAAAAAAATAATTACTTTACAAAAACAGAAATGGAAAAGCCAATGATTTACGTTCAGCACTAAAATTTATAATATCAATAATAGGACAAGTATTTTATTGTCGCTTGAGGATGGAGTATTTAAAAAAAAGGAAAAATTAGTTGGTTATTGAAAAAAGTCACCAATGTACAAAAATAAAAATCGGTCAAAAGAACAGGGTCCAGAAAAAAAAATCGGGATGAAAAAAAACTTGAAGAAAAAAATTTCAAACGAAAAAAATTAGATTGAAAAAAAAATTTCGGCCGAAGTACTTGGCGAGGTTATAATACATACAACATTACGTGAAATACATTACGTGATCCAAGCTAAGCAAAAAAACTCGCCAAGTACTTCGGCCGAAATTTTTTTTTTAATCTAATTTTTTTCGTTTGAAAATTTTTTCTTCAAGTTTTTTTTCATCCCGATTTTTTTTTCTGGACTCTGTTCTTTTGACCGATTTTTATTTTTGTACATTGGTGACTTTTTTCAATAACCAACTAATTTTTGCTTTTTTTTAAATACTCCATCCTCAAGCGACAATAAAATACCTGTCCTATTATTGATATTATAAATTTTAGTGCTGAACGTAAATCATTGGCTTTTCCATTTCTGTTTTTGTAAAGTAATTATTTTTTTTATGCGCAAATTGATCATTTACTTGTAGACTCTGTGTTTTTTACCAGACACTCACGATGGGCATTGTTGCTTTTTTTCTTGGGATCTCGATAAAATATGTGAAGTTTTTCATTTCTATTTGTCATTTGGAGTATAGTTATTTTATAGAAACAATCTTCTTTTTCCTATCTCAATCTTGCCAAATTTTTAAAAATTTTGTACTTTTCTGGGTAATTTTTTTCTGTGAAAACAAATGGAAACAGGGGTCAACAAATGTACTTGTCCAAGGTTTTTTCCCCGAGGAGGGGATTTTTGGCCAGGATATAACTTCTTTTTTTCTGAACAGCTCCGAATCCTAGAATTTTTACATGACAACAGATAATCCTTGAATATCTACGCTGACATAACCAGTAAAACCCTAGCTCAATATCAAATATGCAATGCGATGCTATAAAGAAAAAGCGAACGAATTTAGTACAGCTTGCACAAACAAAACGCAGAAATTCGTTTCAGTTAACACCTCGCGTTTCCTGCAGTATATTGAGAAATTCGATACATATATTTGGTGCGTCTCAGCAATGTGCATTTCACTAATATGAGAAAAACATGAGCGAAAGGCCAAAAATGAAACCGTACAGAAATATTTGTGGAACACTTTTTTTTAACAAATCATATCACAATGCACACTAAAAACTTGAATGAATATTGAATTTTTACATTGTGTTCTCATGCTTTTATTTCCACTTATATCTTTTGCACAAGCCTGACCGAGCGATGCCATTACACTATTGCTGAATTTCTGATCCTTCGACTGGTTGTGAAATATGATAACAGATGATCCTTGAATATTTACGCTGACATAATCAGTAAAACCCCAGCTCAATATAAAATATGTAGTGTGATACCAAAAAAAAAGAGCGAAGGAACTTAGCACAGCTCGCAGTAACGATGCGGTGATCCTTGTATGCAAAGGAAATAAGGCATCTCTTGTCTCCGCAAGGAATAGCAAATGCTTCATTGCTTTAAGTTTCACCAGTTTTTTTAGATCAAATTGTTGAAGCAGAGAATCTCAGCCCAATTCACAGCTCGCAGCGCCTTCAGTATATTGGTAAATTTCTTGAAGCCGAAAAGAAAATCGAAGGAACTGAGCACAACCTGCAGAATATTGGAAATTTTATGTTTATTTGTAGACCGCATCTGAAAAGTATTGAAAATCATGATTTCACGACAAAAGTTATTTGTCAAATTTTTATAATTAAAGTATTTCATCAACAATTAATATTTTTACAGGTTTTTATTTATGAGCACATGATACATCTTGTCACAACTATTTTCATACACTCACTTTTGGAAAAAAAACACAGTCTTTTGATCTGTAAGAAAAATTTAAGTGACATGATTTAAAAAAAAATCGTTGCGTTCTAGATTGAAACTTCAACATCATTATTTGCGAGTTCACACATTTTCAGAACGTATAACACTGATTTTTAAGGTTATGTTCGTTGAATTTTCCAGCACTTATTCCGGCCACATTAATTAACGGTTTTATTCGGATTATTTTATACGGAAAAATGAAAATGATAACCTCAACGAGTGGTGAGGTTTGTTTCTATTTGGCTTTTCTGGAATCCGAAACAAAAATGATTTCACCAGCGGGTGCGAGGTTATCTTTTTTAATTTAGCTGATGATTAATTCCGAGATATTAAAAAGTATTATTATCACATTTCGCAATATTTATATATTACCGTTTTTTCGCACTATTTATATATTTAAACTATTTATGAATCACGATTTTTCACAATCTAAAAAACACGCGATTTACACGACTCGCCCTTTACACTGTCAAAAGTCAAAACTACCGTCACACTGGTTAAACATTCAAACTTTCCGTGGTATGGGTGCAGAGGAATGTATTCACAGGGACACGTTCAAAAACATCACTCGTGTGCACACTGGTTTACCGGTTTGGGAACACAGGGAAATGACCACACTCGTGACCAATCAGAATCTCGATAGGCACGCTGAGGCCTTTCATTGTGACAAATACAGACACGTCAAATTCTTCGATGGGTTGGAATTTTTGCATAATTTTGAACCTGTGCAAAGTTTTTTCTCAGCAAATACGGCATCAATCGTGCTGATTTAAAGCTCAATCGAAAGATTTTTTCTTAATTAGTCTCCAGTTCAATTTTCAAGTCATCATCTATATCCTGAGCTTCGTAATTCGAGAAAATGACTTTCAGTTTTTACCCCCACCACCGAAATTTACTTTATTCAGAGATAATATACTCTGGCGAGCCTCGGGCCAGCAGACGACAGAGCTGTCAAATGTACTTGTCCCAAGACTCTACCGAGTCTCTTGATAATTGTCGATGAATCATTCGATTTATTTACAATTAATGACAGCGATCTTACAATCCAATTTTATTCATAATTTTTGCAACATTTGACACAATTACGATTTGTTATCTTTTCTTAATTCGATCGTATTTATTTACTTCCTGTGTAAGAATACTTTGAATAATTTGCGGTTTGTTTTTTGTTCAAAAAACTACGTATACGAGTGTTCGAATACAGCCAATACAATTATCACACTCATTTCGACGTTGTCTTTCAAACGCGAAACACATTCGCTGTGATTTCATTTTAACATTTTTGAATTATGAAATTCTTCTTATTTTTTCACGGCGGAACCATTTCAAACTCTCTCTCTCTCTCTCTCTCTCTCTCTCTCTCTCTCTCTCTCTCTCTCTCTCTCTCTCTCTCTCTCTCTCCCCCCCCCCCTCTCTCTCTCTCTCTCTCTCTTTCTCTCTCTCTCCCCCCCTCTCTCTACTGAACGGGAAGGAATATAAACATAAATATAAAAAAGTGGTTAGTTCGCTCACGACTCTTCTGCACGCTGTATGTGATTGCGAAATCATCCGGTGACGATGATGAATCATTGACCGAACGTCTCCTCTACCGTTAGCGCCAACTTTTCGAGATCTACCTAGCCTTATATGTACGTTTAATGCGAATGAATATATCAATCGAAGAATTTCGGAATAATACACGGTTTCACGAAGATCTTTTTTTATCACCGTTTCCCATTATTTATTAATACGCTGATGAACAAAAACAATTCTCGCGCATGAAAATAAAATGTTTTGAGTGTTAATCAATATTATTAATATAATTTCGTGAATAATTCAAATGCAAATATTTGTAAAATATCATTGCTCATTTACGTTTAAAAAAAATTCAAACTCACTCAAAAGTCGGGACTCAAAGTCTTTATAAGCATGACAATTTTACAGCATTAATCAATAACTAATGAAATTAAAGGTAAATAAGAGATTCTCATACCAGTAACCATAACTTTTTCATGTAATTAAAAAAATCCGTGATAACTTTGATCGAGAATGATAAAAAATGTGATTCTATACAATATATAAGGTAAACATATTATTACCGTTCAATTCCCTCGATTCAGCCTCCGTTATCCCTAAAAATAAATTGCATGAAATTTGACATTTGGCCGATAATTTATTTTTACCCTTCCATCAGTATTATAGTTATCAATATTCAAAGAAAAATCAATCGTATCATGAATGATAGTATTAACAAATTGATCGTTACTCTCATTCATGTCTTCAATTAAATAAAAAAGTTACAATACTCATTATATGTTTGTAATTATTAAACTATCTGTTATTGTAATTGTTCGATATATTTGAAATCGAACAAAATTAATGCAGCCTCGATCTGTGTGATAAAATATATATGAGCAATAAAAATATTTCTTGTTTTACGAGACATGGGCATTTGTCACTAATGATCGATGATATTATAATTAAATGTGAGGTGGTCGCTATTGATCATTATGGATCTCGATAGACTTGAATTTATACAGATTTCTATACGATTTCAACGATTCGTGAGAGCTCGGAACTTGGAAATCACTCTACCGTATAGAAAACCAGCTGCTGTTCATTGCTTACACTACTCTTCCTCTCGGTATCTCTCTTTCTTTCTCTCTCCCTTTTACTTTTTCTCTTTTTATCGCCCTCTCTGTTCTTCTTTCTTTCGCGATCTCTAGTGGTTTCACGAGCGTGTGCCGAGGACGCTTTTTGCCTTTGCTATCAATGACTGAATCCAACGTGAGGCACGCGACCACCCGAGGCTATATACGTGCACAAATCGCCCTGTCCCAAGTGCCGCGGTTTGTGCGCCACCACGTGCGATCATGCGCGCGTGCTATCCGTGACAACTACACGTGCATTTTTTTTTCTTTTCTTCTCTCCCATACCTTCGACTTTCACGCATTATTGTCAACCGTTGACGTCTCATTATTTTAATATACTTATTTTTTAAGTCAAATCAAAACGAATTATCGAAAAAAATAATGCATTGAATTTTTTTTTTTTATTCTCAAGAATTCCATTAATCGTTTTGTAAGTAACAAGCACAAAAATTCGTGTTTTTCTATTATCAATATTACACGACGTTCAAGCGGTGCAATTGAGAAACTTTTCAGTCAGGTATAACATATACTACCGGCAAACAGTTTCCAGACAAAATTACGAAAGTTTGTCGGAGCCATTTTTGATGCCATTTCGCCAGCAGTATACATAAACGAATTTAGTGAACTATGTCAGAGGGGAGGAATTCCGCTTCATTTCGCTTTTTTAGAAATTCCCTATGACATTTTTTAGATCCAGTACATTATTTTGAACATGAACGTTTTTCGCCTTTTTATTTTACCTCTACTGTCAGACCGCGTTTTCAAAAGAATTTTTTAAGTGAGTTCCTCCAACTAAAATCTCAAAAAGGGCAGATCAAGCTTCGATTTTTTTTTTTTTTTTTTAAGTTTTGTGCGATTTTTTTTCGCATAGTTATTCCGTTTTTGGCGAAAATAGCCGAATTTAGAATCTGCCGCGTAACACAAGAACTATTAGGTTTAAAAGAAAACCTCAAAACAGTAAAAAACTGCGTTCGTTTGCATTGAATTGACTAGAATTTTTTCAAAATTTCTTTTCAAAATTTTTTTTGTTTCAACCATGTTCGATCAAAACTCTGATAAACTGATTGCTATAACTCAAAATCGATTAAGTATATCATAAAATACCAATAGGGGAAAAAGTTGTATTTTTCCATTCGAAACACGGTGGAATTTTTTCAGATTTTTTTTCGAAAACTTTTTTCACCTTCCGAATTTGTTAGTCAGAAAAAATGTTTGGAAAATAAATTCTAATGCGTTCAAAACTGAGAAGTAAAACTTTTTTCCCTCTTGGTATTTTATCACAAACCCCATATTTCTCGTGGTATGACAATCAATTAGTCAGAGTTTTGACAAAAAATGGTTGAAATAAAAGTATTTGAAAAAAAAATTCTGAAAATTTTTCGCGAAATCAACGAAAATGGAAGCAACATTCTGAGATTTTCTGAGATTTTCTTTCAAACCCACGAGTTCTCGTGTCACGCGTCATTTTCGAAATTCGCCTTTTTCACTAAAGATGGAATAACTATGCGAAAAAAAATCGCACAAAACTTTTTAAAAAACGAAATTGAAGCTTAAGCTACCCTTTTTCAGATTTTGGTTGGAGGAAATCATTAAAAAAATTCCGCTTGAAAACGCGGTAAAAAATTTCCCGAAAAACTTAATTTACTGGTCTCCATTTCATGTATCACATGCCATTAATTGAAAACAATTAGGAGCGATAAATTGTTTCAGAAAATTGGGACAAAGTTTTTTATGGTACATGTAACATGGGTCTGGGAAGAATAAATAAATATTTGCATTAACTGGATTGCATTAGTCTGGAATGAAATAAAGATCAATAATACATCAAATGAATGAATTTTCTTTTATATCACAATCCATATAAGTAATATATGAATAAGTTTTTTTTCTTAAATGATGGTCTGTAATAAAAATGCGTTTTTTGCAACTCGAAAATGTCATCGAGAATTCAATTTATCATCTCAATTATGCCCAGAATCATTACATACCCGAAGAAGTGACAAAAAAAAGGGTGAATCGCAAGCGATGAACAGGAATATGTTGGGAAGAATAGTTTTTTGCCCTGAGCAACGCTGTGACGTGCTTGCTGTCGATTGAGGAATTCTCTTAGTGGCACGCGACGGCCTGAGGCACCGGGACGCTTAAGCACGTGAGCTGCTGCAACCACCACGCTAGTGGAATGTCAAGGCATGCCATCTGCGACGCTACCCGAAGCCCTCATTTTTTTTTTTTTTTTTTTTATTTTTATTACACGATACGACATAATGAGATATCTTCGTAGATATAATTCCGGGGAATTTGCTGCAATAATTCCTCTCGTTGTCATTATCGTTGCTTGTGCTCAATATATCGCATTTGAGCGTGGAAGAAAGTATTCGGATATACCCTCAAGCCAATGGCAAAAGCAATGGATTAACCCATACCGACTGCGGAAAATGACTAGATTTAAGTTCGAATCGATTTAAATCCATCCACCTTCTGTGATTATGTATGAATACTATATTATATGGTCTCGAGATGCTTTATTGAAATTACAGTCCTTTACACTCATGGGGTTGTGAAGAGATAAGTGGCTTGAAAGACTCCATGTAATTACTAGATTTTTTAAAAATTCATTTTTGTCTTCTTTTTTGTAACTTTTGTCATTCATTTTTATGCAAGTTGCTTAATTATTTTTTTTATTTCCTTATCAATACCTTTCAAATTAAAAACAAGAAAATATTGTTTCTTTCCAATTCAATTATTGACATGTGATTACAAAAACTAATCGCTAAAATGTTTACGCAAAACAAATAGTCAATGACGGAAATTTCGTAACTCATAGGTCGACTGGGGTAATTAGTGCAAAAGAAAAAAAAAACTCATATAAAAAACGGTCCATCTGAGCAGATTGTTTCACTAATCGCACTATATTTGGTTCGTTTGTTCGTCATCAGGAAGACGAGCTTATTACTATTCGGTTCTTCGTTCGCCGATTGAATGACTCACGTGCGGGTTCGCGCACGGTTTCGCGAGTGCGAGTGCGAGTGCGAGCGAGCGTTTTTACGCCGTAACTTATAAGAGCCATCAGCGCACACAACAGACACAGGCGATTAAGGATAGTTTCCGGTAATTACCGACGGGCATCGAAGATCTTCTCACGAGGGATATTAGCCATTGCATCCAATACTGGCAATGTCGAGGCATTGATGATAATAGGACCATTGTGCGACTCGTGTAGAAAAAGAAAAAAACGAGAACAGAAAAACGTTCGCCAATTGCTCGACGTTCAACATCGGTCGTGACGATCATTTGACGATTTATAAAATCTCAATTTGTGGGTCAAGTTGCGTCTTGCACTTTTTGTTGCGAAGGAAATTTATGTTGAACGATGAAGAATCATACTCATCATAATGAAAGCAAACAACTTTGATGTAAATAATAGTATAAACATAAATTAAACCTTATGATAGAAAGTTGAAAACCATGTCAGGAGAAGTTTGAATTTTTTTATATACTAGATAGATTTCAATTATTCCAAAAAATATTGATCACTCATATGTATTCAAACACCCATATTATCACCAAAATGCGATCTAAAAACACTATTTAAAAAAATACGAATAAGCCGAAAAACTGTACTCACCGAATTGCAAATATAAATAATCAATTGCAATCGGACAACTGCTCCATTTCGAGAGATTCGTAACTTTTGATGACGTAAATTCTCCTTATATGAAAAGGAAGTTGAATCTGTATCGATAGTTTCGGTGTGGCGATGGTCCATTGGTACGACATCATATATGCACGTGTGTGTGTGTGTGTGTGTGTGTGTGTGTGTGTGTGTGTGTGCGCGCGCGCGCGCGCGCGTGTATGGAACCGTTCGATATATATCTTGCTTTATGTCGTGAGAGATTCGGTCGGACAGATTTACTGTACATATACGCGAGAGAGCGCGAGAGGTAAGTTGTAAATAAGCGCTGCGAGAACGAGTCTCGTCGAAACGAGTCTCGTGAAACTAACGGATGCACGTAATTCTCATTGAGGAGGTAGAAGGCGGTCCCATAGCACGATCGCCAACACCAGCATCAACAACAAGAGAGAGAGAGAGAGAGAGAGAGAGAGAGAGAGAGAGAGAGAGACGGAGAATACCGCATTGAGTGAGTGCCCCGACGGTCTAACTCTCTCGTCCTAAGACTGCTCTTGTCTCTCGCAGCAGCCCGAGAACTGAATACATATCTCTTGCGTCGCATCGATTTTCTCCTCGTGTGATCATTAAGTGCTTCTCAAAAACCGAACGACATGCGATGACGGCGATTTATCTCTCTGCCTTATACTTCACAAGAACAGTTTTGCGTCACTATCTCATTCAATATTATAATCACTATATATGTATATATCCCCTGAAATGTTTTAAACAACTCTTACAATGACAACGCTTTAATATATTATATTTAAATATTCTCTCCTTCATTGTAAACGAAAAAATAATTTTAATTATGAATCACTTGTAATCAATTTATTATCTTCCATTGGCAATTTTTTCTCTATATTTGGGGGAAAAGGAATTTGGGGGAAAAGTCGGATTGAAGAGATGAGATAGATTTGTAAAATCATAAAAAAGAAATTGACTAATTGAGATTAATAACAGCAAATTGTATCGAAAAAGATGGATGATGGATGGGGAATAATAGAAAAAACGATAGAAAACTGCGATATTGCGATTATGATTGAGTAACAATCAAGACGTAATCTATGCAGGTTCATTTAACCAAGATATATTAATCGATATAACATTTTTATTATTCCTATAAGAATCTCTACTCTTTCCATCATTTAATCACAATGGCTCATCATCGCATTAAAATGAATCATTTTGAGATTAATTATCAAAGTTCTTTTTCCTCAATCGAATCTCACTGGAAATATAGATTAACGGTTCTGAAAAACTTACGAATTCGTAACTAAAATAACGAGACCAAAAGTATTCGATCTGAATAAGCAATAAACAAACCAATCTTATTTTGACTCGCTAGTTATTAGCAGCTGCGGTTATTATTGCGTTGGTTATTTTTTTGGGATTTTTTGAAAGTAGATATATATTATAAAATTGGGTTCCCGAACGAAAATTTGTATGAACAAAAATTTCTTTTGCTGCAAAACGGAAATGTGAATATCTGACTAGCATGAGAATACTACTAATAATATTGTAAGCATGTTTGAAAATGATTAATTGTTCATTAGACTGATGCAAAATGTTTTTATTTTTATATTCTTGCTCCGACTCGTGTTTTCTTTAGATATTAATAAAAATTATATCCAAGCGATATAATTTGGATATATTGAATTTAATTATAATTGAATATAATGAAAATTAATGAAAATAATCTGTTTCAAAACGAGCTCAATATGCTGCTCAATATTTAGAGGTGACTCTCTTGACTTTATATTGATGTTTTATTTATTTTTTTAATACCACTTTTCAACTTCCTTGCTCCCTCTGGTGCATGGTTTTTTAGATATTGATGAAAAACCAATTCTGTTAAAAAGTAAGCTCGATAGCTCTATTTTCAGAGGTGTCTTATGCAACTTTTATTTTTATTTTTTCAATCGCACGGTTTACAAAATGTTTATTTTCGGACACCTACTACGCTTTCCTTTAGATATTGATTGTGTAAAAATTCTAGCTAAAAATGACCTTAATTCGTCAATTTTCTCAGGTGTCTGTATCGACTGTGATATGATTATTTGATGCCGTGTTTGAGATCGTTTTATGGGCATCCTCCCACCAAATCTGTTGAAAAATACGAGATTTTGAAGAATTTTTTTCGTAAAAAAATACACGTCATATTCCGTTATCTTTACAATGCTAAAAAAACACGTCACTCGAGAGACGAGGACTCGACGGATCTGAAATAAAAATACCATGAAAAAAAAGAACCATTTGAGGATGGTTATCGCATAAAAAGCAAAAACGAAAAAAAAAATATTTCCACGATTTTTAATAATGATTTAAAAATAGAGTTGCGATAAACCCGGACTTTTTACGATCGTTTGTTTATAAAAAAAAAAGATGAACAAAAATGCTTTATTTGGGACAGCGCTATAGTGAGATTAATGACAGGGAGAATATCGAAGAAAGAAAAATCGATTATTTCGAAAAATTTGATGGGAGGGTACCCTTAAATTAAATTATTACAAGTAAATAAATAAAAGTCAAAATAGGTATCTCCAAAATCTTAAGAATTAAGCTCATTTGTTAACGGGGCTTTTATTTCAGCAATACCAGAAGAAAACAGATAAGGCCGTATGAAAATTATTTATAATTATTTTTCAACAGAATTTGTATTTCATTAATATCTAAAGAAAGCACGAGAGGAAGCAAGGAAGTTAAAAGAATTATATTTTTAAATAGAAAACATTGCTCAACAATTAAAACATCAATAAAAGTCGAATGAGTCGCCTCTAAATATTGGGCAATTGAACTGATTTTTTAGCAGTAATTTTTTTCATCAATATCCAAAGAAAGCATGAGTAGGAGTAAGAAAATGAAAAAAAAAAAAACATTTTGCATCTGTCTGATGGACAGTTAATCATTTTCAAACATGCTTACAGTACTGTTCTTATGCTAGTCGGATATTCACATTTCCGTTTAACGGAAAAAAAAATTATTCATACAAATTTTCATTAAATATTCATTTTTGTATTAATAAATATATTTTAATTTTCATGTGAGAAATATCAGTCGTTTCAATGAATACTACTTTATCAACGCATGTCCTGAGTCAAATGATCGAATTTTTCAGTTTTCTACTGAAAAAAGAAATTTCACTTTTTTCGGAGGAGGGGGTGTTCCGCTTTGCCCGATCCTCCCCTATATAAACTCAACTGAAAAATAATAAAAATCTTACGATTTTCTATCCATTTCCATCATGAAATAGCGCGATTTATTCAATTAAATTTTAGAGCTATTAAGAGCGTATAAATTTTAGATCGGATTTTTTTATTCAACGTTAAGCGCGTGGCGGAAGGATCGGTAGAGTAATTTTTATAAGAGGACCAATGAAGTTGCGTAAACGATTTTCAGACTACGAACCTCAGGGCTGATAGACTTGCCCATATTATTACCGCGCGTGTCTCAGGTTCAATTCGATTTAAATTCATCCGTGCTCCATAAGTCCATCCTTCCAAACGAGTTATATACATATATACATGTATAACCAGCTTCGCGATGAGCCTTGAGGCTACCTGAGTTACGTGTATGTCGACGTTCACCAACGTGAAAATTGTACGCGAGTCGAAGAGAGAGGAAAAGGGAAAGAGAGAAAAATACACGTCCGTTCACACCGCTCATACTTTTCTCTCATGATCATTAAAACACTCGCTCCCTCATTTACCTGTGTTTTCTTGCTCCAAGCATAACCTGTGTTGCGTGAGTGGACACTGATTACTCATTCATGTACATAGACTTGTAGACGAGCCCACCAAGAAATAGGGTAGGACTTTTATTACAGGGATCATCATAAAGGAAAACGACATATTTTTTTTCTTTTAATCTAATCCCTTTTTATCTTCAATACTCAAATATACATGATGACGTACTGAACAAGTATAATGAAGGGGGAATATAATAATTAAGGGGTTAGTAGCAGTCGATGTAGAATAGTTCATAACATTTAAAACGTGTGTGATAATATTCAAACAGTTGTAGCGTCACTTATCTTTATTGTTCGTTAAATCGAATCTCATTGAGATTAAAATATGCCTTGACTATGAAATTCAATTGTTTTTCATTCATGAATACGCTTCTTTTTTTTTTTTTTAATTTATTCATTTACCGACATGTCTATTTTATGAATTTTCAAAGAACGTCCGGATTCATCTGGAGCAAGAAGAAAAATCATCAACGTCGTGTTAAATTTGTTTTGTACCTAAAATGAATAATGCTGCTTGTGGGTGGTTTCGAGAGCTTATACCACTTGGTTGACGGTTATATAACTTATACAACACTGGGTATTATACGGGAACGTTTTTAAAAACTCGTTTGGGCATTCCAGTCGGAATACTATTGAGAGATTAATAAAATTTGATATCACGATAATTTTCTATTTCAATCTCAAATGTCGTGGATATTCAAATATTTTGTGTATCCATATATAAATATATGTATATGTGTTGTAAGTGTGTACATATACATGTGCATGGGGCTCAACAGAAATTATTACAGAAATCTTTATGTCGTTGTGATATACAGTTTGGGCCCTAATAGGCTCGTGGCTCCATATACTATAAAAGGTTTTTCTCCGGTATAGTATAGAGGATGAAGTTTCTGACTCGTTGAATCGACCGATCAGCTTCATCTTGGACGAGTTAACGGGATGCTAACGCAAGTATGAGACCGAGCGACGATTCACGATCCTTGTGAAGATTATCGATATACGGATACGTGTAAGATGAGCACGCATATGACGTACATGAAATTCCATGACGAAGATGAAATTCCAAAATACGAGGGATCATGTTTACAAATCTAATTCCACGAGAATTCGGGTAAGAGAATAAATTCTCCGAAAGATTATAGATCGTTTGTCAAAGTCAATTATATCAATAAATTAAAAATAAAGTTATGCGAAATTCAATTTAAAAAATTTCCTACAACGATAACCGCAGAAGGGTATATATTTCATATTTTTTACTTTATTATCTGAACTAGCTATCCCAAATTTCCGATGAGCCCGGATCAATAAAAACTATAATAATTTGTTTATAATATTAGAGAATTATTATGAAAA
Source organism: Rhimphoctona megacephalus (assembly GCA_963989365.1). Lineage (NCBI taxonomy): Eukaryota > Metazoa > Arthropoda > Insecta > Hymenoptera > Ichneumonidae > Rhimphoctona > Rhimphoctona megacephalus. Next base: position 1,870,320 of record OZ022415.1, on the reverse strand, counting down.
AAATGAATATTCAAGTGTCAATAAAAAATGACTGATTTCAATAAAATTAAATGTGATTTTGAAAATGAGTTATATACAAATCAGCTAACAAATAAAATATGGCCATTTTTTTCCTAAGATTATAGTATACGCGAGAAATGTCACAAATCTTTTGAAAATAAATCGAAGCGAGTTTACGATCCACGACATCGATAAGCTCAAGGGAATTGCCCGAGGTCCGATAAACGATTCGACGGAATAATAATAATAATAATAATAATAATAATAATAATAATAATAATAATAATAATAATAATAATCGTAACGACGGAATCTACTTGGTGAAGTTCGCAGTATAAAAGATGAAAAGATTAATGAGATTGACAATATTATAAATAATTTAATAAAATGTATTTTATATGGGTGTGTTTGAGAGATATCATAGTAAAAGGATCTGAGAGGGTCGAATGAGTTACGTGCACGCGAGCCGGACGCGCACGGTAGCGATCACCTATATTACGGAGGCTGCGAAAAAAGATAGAAACAGAATGAAGTGAGAGAGAGCCAGAGAGAGAGAGAGAGAGAGAGAGAGAGAGAGACCAGGAGGGGGGGGGGGGACTTCATGGACTCATGTGTTTGTGTTGATCATTCCATCCATCATTGATACGTTGGAGGGTTGAGCGATTCGATTCTGTATCGGACAAATGCCCGATACAAATATATTAGATAATTATAGAGGTCAAGAAAATGTTGAAGATACTTCGAGAAAGAGAGAGAGAGAGAGAGAGAGAGAGAGAGAGAGAAATATATAGATTAATATTAAGAGTCACGGTAGCGACTCGAGACAAGTACATTTACAAGCGAGTGCTACAAGACACTTTTACAGGAAGGATAACGATTCTACTTGTTTTCGAAAATTGTTTCTTTAATATTTATTAAATAACAGCGGTTTGGAGGATTATTCAAGTTCACGTATTTTTTATTTTTGTTTTCTTTCGATCGCGACTAATTAGAACCTCGTAGCTTAAAGCGTATTGATAATATTAATTTTTTATTATAATTGCTGGTCCGGGACATTCAGCATTTTTTCGCACACATTTTTGATGCTCAACTGTTTTTTTCACAGTCGCGGTCTAGTGACACTAGTGATATTGGTAAAAATTCTGGTGATATTCGATCGATCGTGCATATAACAGCTGACCAATATTCTTTCTTAACAGTCGTGAGGTTATAAAGATCACGGTCAATTTGAACTTTTGGTTAGAGTGGCGTTTATAGATAGATCGATAGACGAGTAAAGAGTGACTTTCATTATTATTGTTAAAAGAGTGGTAGTGGGAAAATAAAGTGTGATAATAAACTATTAAATAGTGCCTAAATAAATAATTTTATTTATTAAACCTAGCCCCTACAATTTTTTTTCCGAACGTAAATTCTACAACAAAATCGAAAATGATCCCTTTTCTCCTTTACCATAAAATGTTCCTCGAATGCAATAATAAGGTTTATTTAGAGATCATTCTCTTCGTTTTTTTGATAACTAAGAGAACGGTGTGTGATAAACTCGTATTCGGTGAATATTAAGAGTCGCGGTAGCGACTCGAGACAAGTACATTTACGAAGCGAGTCGCACAAGACACTTTTACCAGAAGGACCGTGATTCTATTTGTTCTCGAAAATTGTTTCTTTAATATAAACTAAATTACAGCATTTTGGAGGTTCATTTAAGTTCACATATTTTTTTTTTTTTTCTCTTTCGATCGCCACTAATTAGAACTTCATAGGTTAAATAGTATTAAAAATATTAATGTTTTTTTTTCGTTGTGCCAAAAAATTGAGCATTTTTTCTCACACATTTTGATGCGCAACTGTCTTTTTCGCAGTCGCTGTCTAGTGACACTAGTGATATTAGTAAAACTCTGGTAATATTCAAACGATCGCTGGATATGACAGCTAACCGACAACCGTACTATATTTTTGAACAGTCATGAGGTTATAAAGATCGCGGTTAGTTTCGATCGACTTTTAGTTACAGTGACTTTTATTATAATAAGAAAGCGATAGTGCGAAAATAATAAAGTGCAATTCATTCCAATCATCTTTCGAACAGTGCTTGAACAAATATGTATTTTTTATTATTTTTAAGTCTGTAATTATTATTTTCCACATCTAACTCTACAACGGAGTCGAAAACGATACCTTTCCTCTTTTACCATAAAATGTTCCGCGAATGCAATAATAAGGTTTATTTAAAAATCATTCTCCGTTTTTATTTTTTATAACTAAGAGAATGGTGTATGATAAACTCGTATTCGATGATTTTATTTAATATCTTTGTCGTGAGGTTATAAAGATCGGGGTCAGTTTCAACTTTTGGTTAAAGTGACTTTTATATATATAGATAGAAGAGTGATAATGCAAAAATAAAGTGCAATTCAATAAATAAACTTTTGCATAGTGCCTAAATAAATAATTTTTTTTATTAACCCTAGCCCCAGGAAACCATTTTTCTCAACGTAAACTCTAGAACGGAGTCGACAACGGTACCTCTTCCCTCTTCTCTTTTGCCATAAAATGTCCCTTGCATGCAATAATAACGTTTATTTAAAATCTACTCTCTTCGTTTTTATATAACTGAGAGAATGGTGTATGATACCATCCTAGGTTTGAATTATATATAGTTTTGAATCACCCTAGAGTGGTAGAGACCTTAAATATATGAAAATACTATTTGCACTTGCAACCCAAAATGGAATCAAGTGATGCAAAATAATTTTGAGCGAAAAGATATTTGATTTGAGAAAAAAAATTTTCATAAGTACTTCACCAAATTTTTTTTTTACCTATTGCTCATAAGATATAATTCGTGATCAATAAACGTTATAAAAGAAAAAGTTCGGCCAAATTTCTTGTTTCCAATCAAACGTTTGCTCTCGAAATTTCGCGCGCATACTTTTTTGTTTCAAAATCTCGTTCGTTATGAGTACTTTTATTTAAAAACTTAGCGTAGTAGTTCGGCCAAAATTCTTGTTTCCAATCAAACGTTTGCTCTCGAAATTTCGTGCGCATACTTTTTTGTTTCAAAATCTCGTTTCGTTATGAGTACTTTTATTTAAAAACTTTCGGTGCATTCTGATGCTATTGGAGTATTTCTTCGGTATCATTTTTTATGAAATATTTTCCGATCCGTTGATCTATTGACACGCATGTTTCGGTGTAATATCTTTTGAAATTTTTTTTTACAAAATTAAAAAAAATCAAGTTTTTACTTGTTCGTTTTTCTTTTATGCGTCGTATCTTCTCAGAACTACTGTACGTATTAAGTAATCTAATAATTTTGTAAGTATTGACGGTCAATTACGAAGATTGGATTCATTTGAACATTTCTTAGATCAATATTTCACATTGCATTTTTAGTCCGAACATAGTCGCGATACACCAGCTCGAAATTCGATGATGTATCCATTTTTAGCAGAAATAATTAAAAAATCGCTTGAGCGACCTTTAAAATTTTTATTCAGGATCCAATTCTTGAGAGAATCACTTTTTGATAAAATGTTACCATATTTTGCTGCAATACCGAAAAAAATGTTAATTCTTTTATGTCATTCAGATACGTACACAATATAGACATGTTTAATTGGCAAGCTATGAAATTCATACAAAAAAGTCAACAAATTCTCGCAAAAAAACAGCATATGTGCTGTAAAAAAAGTTGAGACAAGTAAATTTATATCCCCCAAATAGTTGTTCTGGTAAAAAATCTCCTTCTGAACGTGAACCCTAACAAAAAGTTATAAAAGAGATTTCCTACACAATGTACTATGCATAAATGATAAACGTTGGCATAACCTCGCTATGTACTTCGGTCGAAACTTTTTTTTTCCATCCAAATTTTTTTAGTCGGTAACTTTGTCAGCATAAATATGGTTGTTTCGCAAATTCGAAAAGAGATTAAGTATATGAAAAAATATTCTAATAGAAATAAAGTGCACCTGAAGTTTTGAAATGAAAAAAACAATCAGAATGAAACCAACTCAAAACGGAAGCAAGTGATGCGAAACCATTTTGAACTAAAAGAAAAAAATTTCATAAGTACTTCAACAATTTTTTTTTTTTTTACCAATTGCTGATGATATAATATTCGTAATCAATAAACGTTATAAAAAAACTGGTGTAGTACTCCTGCCGAAATTCTTTTTTTTAATCAAACGTTTGCTCTCGATATTCTGTGCACATACCTTTTTTTGTTTCACAATATCGTTTCGTTTTGATTTCTTTTATTCAAAAACTTTAAGTGAATTTTGATGCTATTGAAGTATTTTTTCGGTGTAATTATTTATGGAATATTTTTCGATACGGAATTTTTTTTCCTAACAATTTTTTTTTTTAATTTGTCGTCTAATTTACATACTTTATTTTGCTCCGAGAATTTTGTTTTATTTAGATTTTTTATTAAATTCGAAAAATTAGTGCATTTTATTTCTGTTGGTATGTATATTTCGGTCTAATATTTTTTTGAACAATTTTTTTTTACAAAATTAAAAAAAAAAGAGTTCTTATTTGTTCGTGGTTCTTTTATACGTCGTATCTTTTTAGACCTACTACAAGTTTTTAAGTAATCTAATAATTTTATAGTTCTGACGGTTAATTACGAAGTTTGAATTCACTTGAACACTTCTTAGAGAACTATTTCACAATGCATTTTTAGTCCCGATATAGTAGCGATACAGTAGCTCGAAATTCGATCATGTATCCATTTTTAATTAGCCGAAATCAGAAAAAAATCGCTAGAGCGGCCTTTAAAATTTTTATTAAGGATCGAATTCTTGATAGTATCACTTTTTGATAAAATATTATTATATTTTGCTGCAACACCGAAAAAAAATTCTGATTTTTTTGTATCACCCAAGTACGTACAAAATATAGACATATTTAGTTGACAAGGTATGAATTCCATACAAAAAGTCAACAAATCCCCGAAAAAAAACAGCATAAATGCTGTAAAAAAAGTTGAGACAAGTACATTTACTCCCCCCAAATAGTTTGTCCGATAACAAATCTCACATCTGTTTCGACACAAAACCTTCACTAAAAATTATAAAAGAGATTTTCTCCCAAAAAAACCAACCTTGCAAAAATTCTCTGATTCATATCAAATCTCTCAAAAAATGATAGGAGAACCCCACAAAAATTTTCTCAATAAATTAGAAACTCACAAAAAGTTATAAGAGCCTCTCAAAAATTTATCAATCAAATCATAATTTCATAAAAGATGCCAATTCAAATCTACCCAAAAATTAAGTCTAAACTTCACAAAAAGTTATTAAATAAATTATGAGAAAAAAATTTGATACAAAAAAGATTTCAAACGCAAAAAATTAGATTGAAAAAAAAAATTTCGGCAGAAGTACTTGGTGAGTTTTTTAGCTTAATTTACATAATATATCACTTATGGTTACAAACTCAATTGAATTAATTTGAACACTTCTTAGATCAATATTTCACATTGCATTTTTAGTCCGAATATAATCGCGATACACCAGCTCCAAATTCGATCATGTATCCATTTTTAGTCGAAATCATAAAAAAATCGCTTGAGCGACCTCTAAAATTTTTATTCAGAATTCAATTCTTGAGAGAATCACTTTTTGATCAAATGTTACCATATTTTGCTGCAATGCCGAAAAAAATGTCAATTATTTTGCATCATTCAGATGCATACATAATATAGACATGTTTAATTGGCAAGCTATGAATTTCATACCCGAGTACGTACACAATATTGACACGTTTAATTAACAAGCTATGAATTCCATACAAAAAGTCGACAAATCCTAGCCAAAAAACAGCATAAATGCTGTGAAAAAAGCTGAGACAAGTACATTTATGTCCCCCAAATAGTCGTTCCAGTTAATCCTCCCCCCCTCCCACCCAGGGCCAAAATACCGATCCCCACAAAGATCTCTCCGCACAAAAATCCTTCCTAAAAACCAACCCATTATACAAAGTTTTATGAGTAACCGCTCTCATTATCTTATCAAATTAAGTCAAATTGTACAAAGGTGATAATTTCATTCTCGTAAATGTTGTGAGTTCACAAAAAGTTGATAAATAAATAGAGATCTACTAAAGTATATATGGCCAAATACGTGGGATTTTATTATGTTTATAAAATCTCCAATTATGTTCACGTGCCATTTCTCTAATTAATGCTTTATTATAACGAATTATTATCCTATGACTTGGAACTACAAGGGCTTTCAAAAAAAAAATACAGAATTGCATTAGCCTGCGTGAGCTTAAACGCTGTCATACACTCATTTGTAGTATTTGTAATATAGTTTTATTGGTAACAAATTGATAAAAGTTTACTATCGTACGTAGAGCGGATACGCACAGAGTACTTGTCCGGCCCGAAAATTTTTCATAAAATTTGTCACATGAGTCAACATTAATCTACCATACATTTTGGCCTTAACTAGTAAAGTAAGCACAGCTAATTTGAAATCACAATATGCGGATTGTTTTGTATCCCAAATTATCCTCCTTTCCTTTAACCCATTGTTATCGATGAATTGATGCTCGTGTGGAGCATCTAAACGTTACTGTACACCCGGAATAAGTAATCCGGTACCATTTACACGCACTTTTACATCAGTTTTTACTACAACAGGTTTTACAAAACGGAATAAGTCTGCCATGTAAGAGCGGTCATCAATTGATTACATTCCAAGGCGGGTAAGATTCGAATTTGCATCAGGAGATCCCAATGTTATGAGTGGTTGAAAAATTTGCCGTGAACAAAAAAGCATATTTTTAGCTGACTAGTCGAAAAATTTTCGGGCCGGACAAGTACTCTGCGCGTATCCGCTCTACGTACGATAGTAAACTTTTATCAATTTGTTACCAATATAACTATACTACAAATACTACAAATGAGAGTGTGATAGCGTTTAAGCTCATGCAGGCTAATGCAATTCTGTATTTTTTTTTTAAAGCCCTTGTAGTTCCAAGTCATAGAATAATAATTCATTGTAATAAAGCATTAATTAGAGAAATGGCATGTGAACATAATTGGAGATTTTATAAACATAATAAAATTCCACGTAATTGGCCATATAAATTTTAGTAGATCTCTATTTATTTATCAACTTTTTGTGAACTCACAACATTCACGAGAATGAAATTATCACCTGTGTACAATTTGACTTAATTTGATAAGATAATGAGAGCGGTTACTTATAAAACTTTGTATAATGAGTTGGTTTTTAGAAAGGATTTTTGTGCGGAGAGATCTTTGTGGGAATCGGTATTTTAGCACTGGGCGGAGGGGGGAGGGGGGGATTAACTGGAACGACTATTAGGGTGGCGTAAATGTACTTCTCAGCTTTTTTCACAGCATTTATGCTGATTTTGGTTTTATGTATACCTTTCTAAATACGATAGGTCGACATAAAAAAAATGATACGTTAAAATCATTGCAACAAAGGTAAAGAATATCCAGGAAAATAACATCGTAGTTCATAAAAAAATAACAAAAATAAAAATATATGAACATAGAGAGAGAAGAAGGAGGAAGAGTATCTTGTCATTGATAAACGAGGAGGTTCAGATCAAACCACACTTATCCCGAACCCGTGAAGTAGAAATGTGTGGTTCCGTTCCTAACCTTCTCAAATGATATTGGCCAACCCACTTCTTTTTCGCCAAAATAAAACACTTCCTTCCTAGCCCACATACACGCTTACCTACAACTCCGTAAACCTACACCGATTTGTCCTTCCTACGCAGAATATGAGCGTAAACAACTGAATAAACGATAGTTTGTATTATTGTTCAAAATTACGGACAAATACGTGTTTCGATGCACAATATCAGCGAATTCATAAATTCGTCTTTATTTGAAAAGTTACAACAGTTACAGCTCTTTTAAACGGAGCTCAAACACCTTTTTCCCCTAAAGAATAAATTGATATAATTTCATCAAAGAAGCCGATTTATATGTACGAAATGTCCTAAGCATAATTAATCTTCGTTGCTCCTGGAATAAAATTAATTACGCGTCGATGTTTTTATTATCCATAAAAAATTTCTCATCGATACATAATCAATTGTTGATAAACAGAGTTTTGAATACCTCAGCTAAAGGACCTAAGGAGAAATTCAAACGTAAAATCGTGAAGAATAAGTGCTTTCGAAGTTAGTTTCATATTTATTTGTCGATGTATATGCGAGGTCTAACCCAGAAGAACAAATCTTTTTATACTCTTGAGATAATATTTTTATGACACTCTTACTCACGAGCCTTCTTTATATTGGACAGTGTAAAGCCCAGGTACATATATAGTGGTAAAGGTAATGCGATACATTTCTAAACTTATTTATTCACACTCGCTTGTTTCAGAGTCCGAGTGACGTGATAAAGACACCATTTTCTGTTACAACGCTTCTCCCTCTCTTTTATTCTCTATTCCTCTCCCTCTCTCAGTAACATTATTCGATAAGGCAACATCGAAGAGGATTCGTGCGTAAGAATAATTCAATTTTTAAATGCATCATCGTGACGAAACAGAATATAGCCATTGAAGGCTAACATTAACGACTATTGAGCGACAATGCATTCTACGATCAGCATAACACATCAATATCTATATTATTATGATAATAATTCGAACTCCAATTTTGTTCAAAGTCATTTATTTATATATGAATATTTAAAAAATTCCAAATCGTATAAAAATTAGTTTTATCGTTTGATAATTATAAACATTTTTATTGTCACCGTTAGCAATAACTTTGTAAACTATATGTGAAATTTTTTAAAAACATTTAAGAATCGTTTGTTGCTTAAAGGTATCAATGAGAACAAAGATATTTTCAAGACTTTGTAAATAAACGGTCAAACAAGAACATCGATGTAGAATGTTAATTAATCAGATTTTGTTTTTCTTGAATTTTCCAACTACAATTTATCGAATTAACATTCGTGATGGATTGTAAAAAAAATAAACTGCAATAACGACTAAAAAAAATAAACTTCAGTAACGACTAGAAATTTTTCTGTTTAATGACTAAAAACGCTCTGTTTTCTCGAAACTCTTTCAAGCATCCTATCAAGAGATCATACTTCAAAAAGCTGAGTTCCTTCCGCGGAACGTCATTGAGAAAAATGTATGAAAGAATGCGAAAATTCTAAGTTGCCAGTGTATGGATGGAATAAAAAAAAGCTTTTTATTCGCATTCAAATAAATCATCAACACCAGTGTTATTTGAAACGAGACACCTTGTATAAGGTTTATATAGTAGTTTGAGTTGGATATATGCAACGAATCTAGAGGCGCTTACATGTCGAAGAAAAGCTAGGGCTTCGAAAGAGGCTCGCGAACAAACGCGGTGGAATACGTGATTTCCACGGGCGCGCCGCAACATTGCGGAGACCAACCGGTCCGTAAACGTTTTTCCAGTCTATTAAAAA